>CABFWB010000607.1:130970-152897 GCA_902151455.1 Timema bartmani | reverse complement strand
CATTGAAGCTATAAAATTTAACGTTCAAATATGTCTTTGTCACATTCATAATGGACAACTATATTTTGCAATCACCAGTAATGAAGCAGAAAAGTTGTAACTTTTCTGATCACTAAACGTCTAGGCTTAGAACGCAATTCCTATGGTTTTGCGATGTACAAAATAATATGAAGTGACCCGCTTCGGTGGCCGCACGGTCTAACGCACTACTCTTGTGTTAGACTAGACTGCCAAAGATGAAGAAGATTGGGGCTCAATCCCGCTCGGGTGTACTGAGTGGTTTATAAATTGTTTTTACTATCTCCATTCAAGCAAATGCGGATGCACTTTCTATAAATTAAACTTTCTTAATTCCTAACGTATTAATGTAATTAGTACATAGGCGTACAACCCGAACTGTTATAAAGACGTAGTGCTAAAAAAATTAATATGAAGTGGTTACAAATATAACTAGCATCAGTCTACGCAAAAGTTGTCATTAAAACGCTATTGCTAAACGGTTTAATATTTTGAATTCATCACCCTGGTCTGAACTACGGATCTTCTTACGTAATTCAATTTTTATTGGTGCTGATTGGGTGGTCCGTGGGGGGGCGAAAATGAGTGTCTCGTTGTTTGTTATTAAATGCGAGTCGCTACGGACCAATTTTTATATCAAGGACCTTAAAACAATACTAACACATTGTTTTGCGGTAAGCATTGATATTTTACAATATAAATAGTGTTATTTTTACAACTATTTATTTTATCTATCAAGTGACAACCGCAGATCCCAAGGCTTGACGTATGACTGTATAGAATATACTCGCTTTGTTCGTTGGAGGCTCTGTCCCCAAACCCCCATTGAGCTTTCTTTGCAAGTGGATGTAAACTAATGTAATTCCAGCGTTGTTTTGAACGTAATGACTTAAATTTACCGGTATTCTATTGTATTTTTCACATATTATTTTAGTTTCTCCATACTTTTGGGGCAGCTAGAATCAAATCTGGCACGCTTATGGCAATTGGATGTGCCAATATGCCTGCCAAATTGTATGATTCTAGCTATCCCATAAGTGTCAGAAAATTAGAAAATGTGGGGAAAATATGCAAAACTTACCTAAAATCAAAGAATCTAGCTCTATCTAAGGTAAAACCGATGGAAATACGACAAAAAGTAATAGGACTAAACTTGTGGATATCACCAAATCCGTGGCTGTTGGTGCAATCCGTTTTTTGATAGGTCTTACTGTTTAGCCACAAGAGACCTCCAAAAAAAGGTCCTCGCCGATTTTAAAATTACTCCACCAATTTGAATTTTTTTCGAGGTTTAAAAATTAAAATTATCAGCATGTGAAGAAATCTAGGCTCGGTTTATACTGGAGCAATATTTTTTTTTATTTTGGCAAAAATTATGTTTGGATATAAAAACTGCAAAAAAAAACCCACCCTTAAATCAAGTTTCCTATACTCCCACCTATAACACAATAAAAAAGGTGAATTTTAAGAAAATGTACCCGCATTAAATGGCAAGGGTTTGGAGCAAAGCCTGATCTATCATATTAAAGTCATACCAATCGAACACTCTGAAAATAAGCAGACATTGCTGGCATTTGTTATAAATTACTTTACAATTTTCACCTACCTTATGTATTATAGATTAGTTTTTTTGGGGGGGATTTAAAGATCCAAATTAAAAATATTTTACGTGAACACTCATTGTAATACTCGTACATTAAAGCGTATAATTTTACAAATCACGTTTTTATGGTGATGACAATAACCGTATTTATAACTATTCTAATAAAGGTTGTAAAGAAATACACATTCTACAATTTTATAGAATCCATATTTTCATCACAAGTAATGATGGACTTATAATCCTTGACGAATATTGAAATAACGAACGTTTTGGTGAGTGTAGTAGATACGGAGAAATACTGGAAGACTGGATACCGTTCACTTGTGTCGGTCGAGGTTTCTGTTGTCACATGGAATGGTTAAACAGTTGTTGAAAAACAAAGATGATGAAATTACTCATTTCCTTCTTTTGTATTGTAGGAGTGCTGAGTCATCGAGCTTTCGCGCACAATATTTAATATAATTCGTCTGACGGGGGGAGAAACTGAGGAGTAATTTTCTTAAAGTATAAAAGAGACGTCGTTCCCACCCGCTGGTTTTATTGGCCTAATCAGGGTAACATTTGATCCGTCAAGTGTGACACTTTGAAGACTGAATGGAAAATGCCATTTGTCGAGTTAAAAAAAACAACAGATTCTCAATCATCTGTCTTATGGATGGCCACACACCAAATGCAACGTTTTGTTTTGCGACAAGACATTTTGTCGCAACGTGCTGCCAAAATATCCAATGAAGCGACGCACATTGCTTGCGACATCGAGTTGCCTCGCGACAAAGCATTACATATATTTTGAAACACGTATGCACCAGGCCCCGAATAACATTTGGATATTCGGCCATGTTATATTTTCAATAATTTTTAAAACAGAGTCTCACTAAAGCTATTAATATCTATTTTTTGATTTATTGGTTGAACTCAATATTATTTTTCTGGTTGCACGTCAAAAATCTGTGTGAATTGCCATATAATAATGGCTACGTCTGATTCCTCATAAGAAATAATCACCCAAGTGTGCAAACTAACTTCTTTTTAAGAACCAATTAAACACTGCACTCAACTCTTTGATGGCTCACCTACAAATGGCGGGAAATCGAACAATTACAACTTGTTGAGTCAAAATGTGTCTGGCGTCTCTATATAAAATGAAACTTGATGCAATATTTTGCCCCGAAACAAATTGTCGCTAGTCATATGTTGCATTTGGTGTGTGACCAGCCTAAAACAGAACTCCTGAGCGGGTGAGCAAAATAAAACCGGCCCCAAACGCACAATATTTCAAAGTTTCTGTTAGAAATATGCGCCACCAGCCGCTATACATAACATAGTAAACATTTGTTGAAACTATGTATATCAGCTGGTTGCGCACATCTCGAACACACACTTTGAAATATTGTGCGTTTGGGGCTGGTTTTATTTGGGAGACACTGAAGTATCCGCAGCCATCCACAAAGTTAAAATCTTTTTCATCAACCTTACTTGGCCTATTATCCCAATCTGTTGATTTTGTGATAGTTCTTAAAAAATATAACAAACACAACTTAATTTAAAGTTGAATTTAAAATGAATGTGATACATCAAATTAATAACTGACCATGCTCTTTGAACGTGCGAGTGTAAAGTTATACATCATGTTGTTAGATGAATGTAAACATGTGATGGTTTATTCTGTTTAGCATTTATTTCAAAGCGAGTGCGTGGACACGTTTTAAAGCAAAATTCATAGCCACTAGCCCACTAAGTATATTTTTTTGCTGATTGTATTTCAATATTTTTTCTATAAAACTAATTGAGAATACAAATTTTCATGTTTGTAACTCCATCCACAGTCCGCGCATGTATCTCATTTTTATCCTCGTTGCTAATATTGCGGATGTCCACATAAGATTTAGGAAAGGATGATATGCACTATATTCTTTATCTAAACAAATGTTAATGTTAACCAACTGTAACTATTGCGATGTTTGCCATTTAAAAAATAAACTAAACCTTCTGCAGTTGACGAGACCAACAATATACTGAATGATGACAGTAAATAAAAAGAAGATATACTTTCTAGGGGAATTTTTTATATACAATTTTTATAAAACTAAGCTTAAAGTAAAGTTAGAAATGAGATCTAAAATTCTGAAAAATGTTAAAAGGCAAAAGTTAAGTCACAGTGGAAATAATTTATTAGTTGCTCGCTTCGGTGGCCCCATTTTACAGGGCTTCACTCTTGTAATAGACCGGACTGCTGGTGACGGGGTAATCGGCGTTCAAATCCCAGTTGAGTGTGCTGAGGGATTTTTCCTAAGTCGTTTTCCAATATCCCTCCATGCAAACGCGGGTACACCACCTCTAAAATTAAGCCTTCTTAATTCCTAATAGATTAGCGTAATTAGTATATATGTGTACAACCCGAAAGGGTAATAAGACGTGGTGCTAAAAATATATATTAAGCATGTTATACAATTAAATAAGTCTACATGTTATACAACCTGCAAAATATCTCCATTAATGGGTAGCAATATATAAATAGTTAAAGGGTCCTTCGTAAATGCATTTCAATCTCTGCCAGATGAATGTTTGTCCTGTACGTTGTAGGGGCAATTATTAGGCCTTTGTGGTCTGAATAGAAGGTTTTATTTTATAAACTAAAACGCTAAAAGTATTGAACACCACTAGGCCTATATGTCCAGGCAGGCTGGATGAGCTGGGTTTTGTCATTAAAAACTGGGCATCTAGGAAATCTTGTAGTTGTGAGGTTAGATCGTGCCGCGCCGGCATATTCCGTCCAGATGTGAGGTTAGATCGTGCCGCGCCGGCATATTCCACGCAGATGTGAGGTTAGATCGTGCCGCGCCGGCATATTCCACGCAGATGTGAGGTTAGATCTCGCCGCGCCGGCATATTCCACGCTGATGTGAGGTTAGATCATGCCGCGTCTGCATATTCCATCCAGATGTGAGGTTATATCATGCCGCGCCGGCATATTCCATCCAGATGTGAGGTTATATCATGCCGCGCCGGCATATTCCACGCTGATGTGAGGTTATATCTTGCCGCGCTGGCATATTCCATCCAGATGTGAGGCTATATCTTGCCGCGCTGGCATATTCCGTCCAGATGTGAGGTTATATCTTGCTGCGTCTGCATATTCCATCCAGATGTGAGGCTATATCTTGCCGCACCGACATATTCCGTCCAGATGTGAGGTTAAATCTTGCCGCGTCTGCATATTCCGTCCAGATGGGAGATTATATCTTGCCGCGTCTGCATATTCCATCCATATGGGAGGTTATATCTTGCCGCATCTGCATATTCCATCCATATGTGAGGTTATATCTTGCCGCGTCTGCATATTCCATCCATATGTGAGGTTGGATCGTGCCACGTCTGCAAATTGCGTCTTTATGTGAGGTTGGAACATGTGCCGTATCTGAAAATGCCATCCAGATGCAAGTTTAGATCCTGCCGCATCTGTAAATTCCTTCCAGATGTGAGATAGGATCATGCTGTGTCTGCAAATTCAGTCTAGACTCGAGGTTAGATCGTGCATGTCCGTGAATTCCATTCAAACGTAGATGTATATATCTCAAAATTTATAAATTATAGATGAGATATAGTATATTTACCTTGGAGATATTGCTGTTACTTATTTATTTTGTGTAGTTTGATGGTTTTATTTTAGTTGGTTTGGGTATTACAACGTAGCTATATGGTTTAGTCTATATCCTAGCAAGAGTAGCAAAGATCTAAATAAATACATCTGACCTTTTGGAATGTAGTAATTACTATTTACTGCTTGTAATGATTTAATTAAAATAAGAATGGAAAACATTTATCATTAGCTCTAAATTTACATTAATACTAAAAAGTTATACACTCTAATGTTTCATGTAGCTGATAAAGGAACGTCATTTGCAGCTATTTGAAGACGAAATATGATTCCAAACGTGTCCATAAAGAAAGGATGGAGAGTTAATCAATTTTTCACCGCTTTTATCGGTAAGAAAATATATAAAGTTAAACTTAAACAATATAATATATTAATGCTCATTTGGCACTTATACACCAAACACGGCCTATCTAATGAAACTGCCTAGCAGTGACATAATTGGATAAAAATCTGTAATCCTTGCAAAATTTTTTTAATGAGGAACATTTTAGCAGGGAATTTGTTTCTTACTGATAAATCGATTTAGTACCTGTAAGTCCTGGAATCCCCTTTATTTTTAAAATGAGGCAGTTCCCAGTTAAGCTGGTGTTCTCATTTACTAATAATTAGGCTAGTTGCAAGGTCAAACTTTGAACATGGTTGATATGTCTGCCCAAGCAATTTTTCAGCCATGGCCAATTATTTTACATTGCCTTTACGTATACAATTTTATAATTTATTTAATAAAATCGGAACGAATTTGGTTCACTCCTACTTCATCCACTCTGACGGCAGAAATATATATTGAGTTACAAACAGCCTAACTTAACTTCCGCTTATCAATCGAATGGTTATGATTAAAATTTATAAGCAACCTGTCCTAGACATGCCTAAAAACTAGTTAGGAAATCTTCCCATTTATGGACTAATAATGGTGAGGTTTATTATAATACTTTGTCTCTCTGATTTAAATGCTAAATAAGCACCCTTTTTTTATGACAATGGTACCAATATTATTCCTTCAGTGCGTGATCAAAGAGAAATGTGTTTTTTTATAATATAGGGATTTAAGGTGGGATCGAAAATACCCGGGTTGAAGCCATTAATTTGTATTTTACATAGCAAACAAGTTTTTGGCAATTTAAATACAATTTTGCTTTTGTATATACATATAGTTTTATTTTATACTCGCAGTTGTTGTGTATATGTCATAAACATAGTAGAATTTAATTAGAATTTTTTTTAAACGAGTAGAAAAAGTTATTTTCATGTTCCCGGATGATCAAGTTAAATATTTAAGAGCTCTTGAGGTTACCATGTGTACTATCACATCCACTAAAACTTTTTTTTTCCATATATTGTGTCCAAGTAAATTTTATCAGATAAACTAAAAAAAACACCTCTCCTTAACTTTCTCTTTCGTTCATCCCACAATAACATGATATAAGACCAAGCCTCTAAACTGAAAAAAAAAACATTATTTAAGACATGCTCACTAAAGCTTTGTAAACGCGTTTGATTTTTGTCAATGGGGAAAAATGGATAAGCTTGACTCATGAACACTCTACCTACCCTGAAAGGCAGACTACTAATTTTACGCAACTATAATATTATTTTAATGAATCATTTTGAAATTCAAAACCATAATTTTACAATTCTCAAACTATATTCAGTAAATGTTTAAATATAATGTTCACTTCGTTTACTCTAAAAAGTAGAAAGCTTACCTTGTATAGTTCCGTTATGGCCTAGCTTATAAGATAGGCCCATAGTGTAATATAGGACCGTTACCTCTCAGGGTAATTTGTAGAGCTGTATTTCAATAACTGCTTTAAATTAAACATTTAAGGCTACTTAATGGAGCCTTAAGGCACATTGTGGACGTCTGGAAATTTAGCGTTATTTGATAAAAAGTTTATTATTTCAAAATGAGTCCTGGTGAAAGATATCAACATGTCTGTATAGGATTAAAAACCTTAAATTTTAATGTTTATGATTAAAAAAAGCTGACATAAGCTCATTATAAACGACATCTCACATGAAATGTAGTTATGAGAATAAGCTAAATAGTGTGAAACATAGATTTAGCTTTCCTCAAACAAATAAGATTATCTTATTTAATAGGTTAACAAAATAATACTTAAAGATAATTGATAATTACTATAGTAATTTTGAGGATTCATATCTACCGTTTCCATAAGATGGATCGCAGTGTGAGCAAATGGCCCTCATAGTACGCGGCACCCTCGAAAAACCTAGTGCACACAATATTAGATTGTCAGATTTACCACCATAGAGTTAAATTATTTTGAATTTCACATAGCCGATGATCATACATTCCCATTAAAAGTTCAACCTTACAAAGACAGTTTTATTCGGTTGCACGTAGACTTATTCGAGAAAAACATTGTCGAGGTTTACAATATCATCCCACCCTGACTACACTTACTACTGGTTGATGACAGTCCTTGATTTCCAACAGTGAACCTCGCCGCCTTCGCCCAAGGCGTGGTTATCGGGTGGCCGTCCCCGGTCATGCCGTCGCTGCAGTCCAGCCACTCTCCCATAGGCATCAATCCCATGACCGACGAGGAGACGTCATGGTTGGGTTCCCTCCTGTGTCTGGGTGCCCTCGTGGGGACGCCTGTCTTCACCCACCTGGCCAACCATTACAGTAGGAAGATGACCGGGTACCTCCTGGGTGTTCCCAGTGTGATCAGCTGGCTCATGGTCATCCTGGCCAAGTCTGAACCGGTCCTCTACTTGGCCAGGTTCATAGTGGGCTTCTCCGGCGCCGGAAACGTCATCCTGTGCCCCCTCTACGTGTCGGAGATGGCGGACGACAACATCAGAGGGACGCTGGGTACTTACATGATGCTCTTCACCAACGCCGGAGTCGTGTTCTCCTACCTTGTGGGGTTTTATTCTTCATACCTGATATTCTCTTGCGTTTGCCTGATAATGCCGGTAGCGTTCTTAGTAGGGTTTTTCTTCCTACCGGAATCTCCAGTTTACTTGCTAAAGCAAGGAAAGTACTACGAGGCAGAGAAGGCTCTATACTGGTTCAAAAACGGCGACAAGGAATCTGTTGACATGGCTATAGAAGAAATAGTCAAGTCTTTGAAATTTTATGAAGAAAACTTGAGCGGAACACCTCTAAGACAAGTTTTAGGGAATAGGGGAACTGTCAGAGGATTGATTATATCACTGTTACTGATCTTGAATATTCAGCTCTCCGGAATCTCCGCTTTCCAGGCTTACACAGCTCAGGTTTTCCGTGAATCTGGAGGAGCGCTTTCCCGTAGTTCTTCCACGATAGTTATTGGTGTCTTGCAACTGTTCAGTGTCCTCACCACGTCTTTCCTGATTGATCGGGCTGGAAGGAAGATCCTGCTGCTCATTTCTAATCTGCTGTCTTCGACGTGTCTGTGCGCTTTCGGGATCTACTTGTACTTGAAAAGCAGAGGTATCGAAGTTACTGGTTACGAGTGGGCGCCTGTCGTGTGCTTGTCACTATACGTTGTGGCCGTGTCGCTAGGTATAGGCCCCGTCCCTCTTCTGATTATGTCGGAGATCTTCTCACCTGGCGTTAGGGCGATAGCCATGACCATATCTTTATGCTTCCTGTGGGTCGCGTCGTTTCTCGTGTGCAAATTTTTCCCGGATTTGTACACGTCTATGGGCCTGTTTGGCTGCTGTTGGCTTTTCGCGGGCTCCTGCTTCGTTTTCGGGTTATTAGAATGGGCGGTTGTTGTTGAGACCAAGAACCGTAGCTTCGAGTCGATATCTCGAGAACTGAATGGTAACAAGTCAAAAAAGGATGTAATACTATCTAAATCGGCTATTGTTTATGTAGATAGCTAAAAATGTCACTTTCACTTAAAATGCGTGAGAACTTTTAAACTTAGATAGTGAGTTTGATTTTATTTTTGAGCTAGTTTCAATATTCATGGTAAATAAATGTAGTTTTAATATATTATTATAAAAATAAAATAAAATATTTTAATATATATATGAACTAGGATTAATAAAATAATTTTAGAAGAAAACCAGTGTTTAATGTCAATTCTATTTGCCTCATATTTTGACCCCTTCCACACTTCCTAAATTATCCTAATTATTAGTCAATTTAAAATCTATTTACAACAATTTTTAACTAGGATATTATTGATAGATTTGACCATATCTAAAATAAATTTGTTTTAAATAGTATTATTTATTTGCTAAAATATGAATATGCTATTTTAAATATTTTGTTTGGTTTAATTTTACTAATATTTTTAACTGAATTGATGGTAACACTTCTCTAGAGATTATTTTGCAATTTTTTTTTGTTATTAAATCTAAAAATGTCATGAATGGAAACTATATAATATGAAGTTTCAAAGTAATTTACATATTATTTGAAAAAATTGAGGTGTTAATTTAAGTACATATCATTTTTCGAATAGTTTACCGTTTATTTTGATCATAGCTTTCAAGGTAAAATAAACAACCTATTTTTTTTTTTAAATTGCAAGTTTACGGATCCATTTTCAAGCTGCCCACCAAGAACTATTTAACTATTTGAAGTTAAATGGGGAGGACAAATTAGTAAAGACAACCTTAAAATGAGTTAACAGGAAGTGTTTCCAACTTAGGTTTTCTGCTTGACCTTTCCTAGATTATTCGATTGTTCTTTTTCTTCCTTCACCCCCTTCCTCTTTTGTTCAGTTCTCCGAAGGGAAGACTGAAAACTTTTGGGGTTCCCTCCCCTCTAGAAAAAGATGGGGGTGATGAGTAAACCGTCTGGAAAAGAAGAGGGAAACACAATAATCCTTCTCCGCACCTATCCTCCACTAGTATTGAGAGATTTAAAGAGGAAGAATAAAAAAACTCTTCTCTTCGTGTGTGGAGACCAAGGTAAGATCGATCGATGAGACTTCACATGCAGATGTTGTCGGCTGCGCTTAGATCACGTCAAACGCTTTTAATTTTTTTGAGTTATAAAGCAGGGTCTTGTTAATACAAACCTAAAATTATCAAGGGCTTTAGGATTATCAAATTGTACAGATTATTAAGGTATGCTAACAAAAAGTACATTATCTAATAATTATTGATTTATTATTATTCGTAAATTGATTCTTATATATTTTTATTAATTTGGTTTTGAACATAATTTCCGTGCCTTCGTATTATTTTTCTTTATATCAGAATGTTAAACTTAACCACAGAGTATTTCAGTCTTTTTCTTAATGATATCAAATTGTAGACCTACCCAAAGAGTATTTCATAGCCTCTCGAAGTCTCTTTAAACTCGTACATTTCTATTTTAGGCTTAACGTGTTTTTGGTTTTATTTTGTTAGACAGCTTATCGCAATAAATTCACATAGAAATTCAAGCACGCTAGAAAGACGAGAATCCAACGACCGGTTGTCGCGGTAAGATAGAGAACACCATTTTGACCAATTTAAAAATAATAGAAGGTAAATCATATAAGCCGAACGGCTATATATACGCGGCGCTACATAAAAAAAAGGTAGCACCAAATAGAGGAAGACATCTAATTGGCCGAGCTTGTGACGTCACTCATTACATACCAGTGCGTTCCATGCGCAAAGCTATATGAAAGATAAAGTTGTTTGATCAGGTCACATTTTGGAACTTTGGATAGTAAATAAACCTTTAAAATCCACACTATATCCGATTAACGTAATTATTCTACTTAACAAAAAATGAATGTTTGACTGTCATCGTATTAAAGCATAAATGCTTTGTATTGGCTGACGTAAGCAATTATTTATTCAAATTTCTTCAAATGGCCCTATATTTCTATTCATTCGCTTTACATTGATTTTGACCACGAGTAATGTTAAGAAAGGATTGGATCACGTTGTATTCTGGACTATCGCATATTCAGATTAGCAATACTATGCTATATTGTACCCATTGTACCCATTGTGCCACATACACATGGGTCAGGGGTTTAATACTTAAGATCAGTCACTTTTACTGAAACAAAATTAACGACCATCACAAAATAACTATATTTGAGACACTACAAAATATATGGTAATTGCTATACACACTTTTTTGGTTGTATTAATAAACAATATATTCCAATTTTAAAAAATACAAAATTTTAGGGGAAGGTTGTAAAAATATATATATATTATGGCTAGATCATAGATGATATGAAAATTGACTACCCAACTTATAAAGCAGATTAATAGTAGTTTGTATTGAACTAATGTCGTTCAAAGCTAAATCTATTTATTTAGAAATGTCTCAAGCTCCGCGTATTTAAAAATAATATTCTCCAAATAGTTGTATTAAAAATATATTTGCTAAAAATAATTCTCAAGTATTGTTAAATGAAAAAATTAACATTTATATTAAATTTGGTGCACATGTTTCATTATTCCATTTGTCATAATATTTTATGCTTTTAATAAAACTTTGTAGTGTTATTATATTTGTTTATCTATATACAATTCTATTTATTTTCTCACAAAGTATTGTAACCATGAACATTTTTACCTCGAGATTATGATGAATCTCTTTAAGCTTTATGTGACCCAGAACGTAAAAGTGGATTTTAGAGTTTTGTCTCATCTGGCCATAAACTGAAATGATTTGATGGATTTTGATCGAACTTGGTTAATAGATGCTCTATGGTTATACCTTAGGAAATTTTTGATTGTAAATCTAACTTTTAAATTAAAGAAAGTTTACTGAAGATACAATTTTGGAAATTCCAAAATTTTCGAAAGCTGATCCAACGATTTTGCTAATATATATCTAGGGTGTGTTAGACGTGGAAAATAACGCTGCATACTTGCTTTTGGGTGAAAAATTCGTTTGAGGGTAATTGATTACTGATTTTTTTTTAAGTTATAAAAATGTTTCCAACATTTTTGATCAAAATGAGCATTTGGTAGGATTTTGACATTATAAATAATTTTATATATTTGTTTTCCTTGAAACATTAATTTTTAATGATAGTTAACTGATTATATATTTTTGAAAAATTTGAAATTGTGAGAAAATAGTACTAAAAATTTTGTTCTATGTTGGTATGGGGGACTAATTTAAATGATAATCATTTATATTTATAAAATAAGTTAATTTTAGGGTCGCTTACGACAAAGTTTGGACAGTTTGAAATTTTTTGGAAATGGCCTTTATGATGGTTTGAGTTGAACCTCTGGAAATTGTTTTTCATGATAAATGAAAGTGTATTAATTTTAACTAGTATAAACATGAGTAAAAACTCATTGGTGTGAGCACTCAAGCGAGCTATACTAACAGAGTGGCCGCCTCCCTCAATAATGATAGTGCCAACATTTGCGAATAGAGGGTGTCATGTTGTCAGCACAACTAGATCTCTGGCCGTTAATCTCAATTTTCTAGACCAGAGCCGCTACTTGTCTATTAGAGTATCTCCTCATTCGTCCACAAGAGGTTGAGTTTGACCCCATTCCAGACCAACTGCTTTACAAATAAATTTGGGAGGCACCGGAGATCGAACCCGGGACCTCTGGATCTGTAGCATGGTACTACGACCCCTATAACACAAAGACGGTAAATTTAAGATCAATTATAAAATAACTGAGTTTTGAAAATTTGAAATGTCTCGAGAATATTTTGAATAGTTTTGTTTAAAACCTATTAATAAAGCGTGTTTAGTGTGATTCACAAGATATGTTTGATTTTCTGAGGAAAATTTAAGATCATTTGACAATAACATTTACTGACTTTTTTTATAAGTTATAAAATATAAAATAGTGATTTAAATGATTTCAAACCATTATATTTCAAGGACTATAAGGGGTCAAACTTACTAATACATGCTTTTCATGTACAGTACCTCAATGAATGGGGCTGAAATTTAGTATGTTTATTTAATGAAATTTATTGTTTTGACTATGTCGATTGTAGATACAACACTGACTATCGGAACATAATATGACAGGCCGTGGCTACTAATGGATTAGAAATAGGACGTAGAAAAGAATACTGTCCTATATTTTGATATTTACATAATTCCCATTAAGTCTATTTGAAAAATCTTCATCGACTGCTTTCATTTATTGGTCATCTTAACATAAAAGACGTAATAGTTTTGTTTAAATTGGACAACCTGATTAGGGTTGAATCCAAGCCACTCCACTTTGTTGCTACAGGCTGAGCTAGTCCAGTCTTACTGCGCTTAAATGGGCTATTTGAATAATATCGAAGACCAGAAATTAAGTCGTGACCAGCTGTTTTTTAAACTTCTATCTAAATGATAGTGGTGCATTTTCTTAAAACCAACCTTCCTCGTTCTATGAGTTTTAATTAGTGTAAATTATTGTGGATAGGCTTCACTAGCAGTAAAACTCGTTGACTAACTTAACTCGTTAACTCGTTAACTAACTAAATTACCAGTATGGCTGGGTGCCAAACTAGTCTTATCTGATTTGTTGGTGACGTGAAGGTTGGGACTCTTATCTCAACCGGGTGTACTGAAGGTGTTTTTACCTAAATAGTGTATCCAACTACCCACTCGCAAATTTGGGTACATTTTTCTAAATGGTTAGTCAAACAATTGAATGCCATAACTTATATTTTCTATTATTTTACTATAAGAGATTCCTAGAGCTTTGGTTGTATATTAGTTATCATTATTATATTTTTACCATCACCTGCTGAGTCTAGACGCATATACGATAATTACTTAAATAGGGTAGGGTTGAGGAAAGAAGCCTTTGCGGGGAAGAAGAGTGGAAAACCATTTATGAAAAATAGCCCTCAGTAGACCAGACTGGGATTCGAACCTTGATCTCCTCGTCATCAGCAGATCAGTCTAAAACGACTGACACCTTTGAGACTATTTTGACCCTAAAGCGGGTAGTATTTTAGTTGAAAGCAAAAAAATAATTTAATCATATAATCGGTTTAATTTTTATTTTGAACATGTCAAAACTGGATCAATCACAAAAGAAACTTTAAATCAAATGATTGAATCACAAAAATCGGACTGTAGGAATAATTATAACTCATTTTCAATCACTTTGACAAAACCTATTTTTCTCAAGTTTTTTTTACAAATAATATGGGGAACTAGGAGATGATGTCAAAGCTACATCGGTTCAAGTGAGTCGTAGCTAATTTCTCTGATCACTTAGCAAGCACACAGTAGTAAATGATTTAATTAGACAACAAGCAGCTCTATTTTTAAATACTGTTTAAATATATCACTCAGAATACTATATGATTACTCAGTGTGCTGGATTATAAATTTAACACTTCAAACCTTTACATAGATACAAAGTTTTTTTTGACGGATTAGATCGAGGGTTGCCATGACGTAGGAAGATTTTCAACCAGAAGAGGCTGCTGCTGACCAGCAAGTTGAGCTGGGAACTGAGGAAGAAACCGATTAAATGATACATTTGGAGCATCACACTGTAATGAGCAGAAACCTGGACTCTAAAAGAAGGAAAAGAAATACTTGGAGAGCGTTGAAATGTGGTGTTGGAGAAGACTTGAAAAGATCAGGTAGACACAAGGTGACAAATGACTTCCTAAGAAGAGTGGGGAGAAGTGAACAATTTTGGTTGTGTTATTTCGGTACAAAACAAACTGTATTGAACACATCCCTAGGATGAACTTGTAATGATACTGTTTTGAACCTCCGCTTATCTAGTCAAAAAGTCATGGATGAAGTGTATTTTTCTTTAGAGCTGTATATACATTTTCCTCTTAATACTTCATCCATGGAAAATCACGCGCTTTTAGAAGTAATTTCAATACACTAGGTTTCAAAAACTTTCTTTCTTTCTTTCTTTCTTTCTTTGAAAGATCAACTCCGTTGTATTAGCAGGATCATGTGACATGCTGGGTTCCTCTATCTAATAGGAAGCCAGTCCTCACAACATCAATCTGCCAGGAATTTTTCCATTAGTTTTAACACTGGTGACAAGGGGTCCAAGAAGCAAGGGGTAGGTAATATATAAGCAGCTTGTGCGTATGAAACCATTAGTCCTTGAATCTATAGAGTAATATAAGAGTGTCAGCAATATATTAGAGAGTGATATGACTCCACACAGTACACAGCGCCGATGACATAAATCTACATAATAAACATTGTAATAGCACCGAAAAACAGTCCTTAAATTAACAAAAACTGTAACACTTAATACCAATCTTCAGTACCGAAGGTGTAATCATCTAAATAAATCGTATGCAACATTAAGTCTTACTCATTTCATAAGAATAAGTATCACATATAATCAGATCACATAACAGTGTACAAGTGCGCATTAAGGTATGTACGTAATCATCAATATAACCCGTTTTTGTAATAATTGGTGCTATATCACAGGGCAATATCACGATAAAAAAAACTCCGTAGCACTAAAATTGGCGCCCATCGCGGGCCCATAACACTACAAACTCTTTTTCAAGACATCATAGAAGGAAAGAGTAGCTTAGGAAATAGGGTTCAAGAATTAGGTGATTTAAAAGAAAGAAGAAAATTATGGGATCTTAACGAGTAGGCAAAGAAAACAGTCAACACACGGGCTATTAACAATCACATATAAAAAAAAAAGTTGATGAGGATGGTTAAAATAATAACTATGAGGATGGTTAAAATAATAACTATATCAGTATTTGGCTATATAGAATGTAAAACTCTCTTAGGGAGGCATTATCACTAGTGAACTTATGAAAAACGATAAATTAAACCAGTTTTGGGAATGTATTAACATTACTAACCTTAACAAGCTAATTTTGGAAAGGATTTACTACTGTATTTCATAATCGTATATTGTCAAAACTCTGAATGTGGCCATAAACACACAACTTCAACCATTGTCCACTTAATTTAGGTTAATCTTTAGTGCACATAACTAAAACTTATTTGAAAACTAAAAGCGATAGTAAGCCGACTTTCAGATGTAAATTTTAAACATTCAAACTAAATATTGTCAAAACTATCTTAGTTTGGCTAAACGTTTTAGTTATCATTTACACAACACATGATACTTAAATAAAAAAAAACATAATATATATTAATAATTTAAGTATTAGCGATTTAAATCGTTAAAAAAAATCACTGTTCTTGAATCCATTTTTACATGACGATTAAGAAAAAAGAGCTCACCTGTGGTTTCAAAATGAATATGATCTCTTCGAATAAGATTAAATAGCCAAACGAAACATTCACTTAACACCCACTCGTATTATTTAAAACACACAACTAGAATAAATTATTTCACATGAATTAGATATATCTTACTCATTTACACCGAAACTTCAACCTTACGCACAGATAAAAGGATTTTTTTTTGAGAGGAGGGGAAAGATTCGTGGGGGAGTTGGATTAGGAAATTAATGGTGAATTCTCGTAAAAGTAGATTCAAGGAATTTTTCAACAGTTAAGACATTCTTAAAATACGTTAAAGATTGTTTAGTATAAAGTTTAGAATGTAGATTCTATGAATTTTAAAATACCACAAAATGTGAATGGCCCATAGTCATCGTGGAGGAATAAAACCGCGTAGTAATAATAATAATAATTTCGGTAAGGAGGGTTAATTAATTTCCCAAAGTCTCCCAACTCAGCCTTTTGTTACAGCACTAAAATAGCATAAGTACCAATATATCATCTGAAACAAATAAAAAAAAAAGTCATGCATGCACTCTAAAACGTTCATCAGCCCTTTTAAATGTGATCTCCTCTCCGGCGAGTTCTTTCTGAATCATGTACAAGCTCTTTTTTTTAGTCTCCGGCACAACGAAATAACAAAAGAATGTCGACGAAAGGCAGCAGAAAGCGAAGAACCAGTAGCATCCGTCCACTCCAATTATTGTGTTGAGATCCGTGAAGAACCTAGTAACTAGGAAAGCCAGCGCGTTGAGCAGGCAGATACACACGGTTACGGCGAACCCTCTTATGTCCGGGGTGAAGATTTCGTTGATGACTATGAAAGGATTGGAGCCGACGCCCAAGGCGATGCCCACGACATAGATGCTGAGGTTGGTGATCGGTAGCCACCCTAGATGGGCGACGTTGTAGCCGTGACCTTTGAGAAAGAAGAATCCTCCGAGGGCGGCTAAGGAAATGGCAGAGGCGACGTTTGAGACAATCAGCAGGATCTTCCTGCCGGCGCGGTCAACCAAGGTGGATGTCAAGTAAACTCCGAATAACTGCAGGACGCCGATTATTATTGTGCAGAGGTTGGGGGAGATATCACTGCCCGCGTCCTGAAACAAAACCAATATGAAGTATAGCTTACTGGCATTACTAGAATGGTTTTCACATTAAACACTTATTTCGATGTACTTTAGTTTCGGATAAAGCCACCACTAGGATTACAACTTCCAAATAAAAAAACCTTCATGGCATCATATCGCAAATGAGCTATATCAACCGAGTGGCTGCCGAATGTTGGCGAAAATAGTGCCAACATTTATCGGGTAGAGGGTGTCATGTCGTCAAATCAATGAACCCTCTAACCATTAATCTCAGATTCCTGGACCGGAGCCACCACTTTTTTTTTAGCATTGTGTCTTACTACCCTTTCAGGTTATATGCCTGCGTACTAATTATGCTAATGTTTTAGGGATTAGGAAGGTTTAATTTAAAAGAATTATACCCGCATTTACGTGTGCGGAGAGTGAAAAACCATATAGTAAAACCAGCCTCTGTATATCCAACCGGAATCGAACCACAATCTTCCCGTCATCGGCAGTCTAGTCTATTGTGAAATAGACGCCTTAGACCATGCGGCCACTGAAGTTGGTCGCTTCTTATTTGTCTAAGTATCTCCTCAATTCTCCTCACGAGGCTGAGTTGACCACTCCCAGATCCACTGCTTCACATAAAAATCTAGAAGCGCTAGGGATCGAACCCAGGACCTCTGGATCTTTAGGAACTCTATAACCAATAGAGCACAGAGGCTGTCAAACTTTTAAATAACTCAAGTTTAATATAAAAATGACATCCGAATTGGGAAATAAACCCATGGCATTTGGCAAACCAAGCAAAAAGTCTCGGGCTCGATTTCCTTATCATTATTACGTAATTATTGTTCAGCTGTAATTGCTTTATTTGAAAAAAACTATTCTGATTTTCAATGATGGATAGTACATCTAGATGGGGCTCTAACCCCTACCTACCTGAAATATGTTGACCGTGTAGCTGAGGACTGCAAAGATCCCCGAGAGCTGATTGTTCACCATCAACCCTATACCGATCAAGAGACCCCTCAGTGTCCCCTTGGACGTCAAATTTTTTATAAAGGACGACTTGGTAGAGTGAATTTCCTTCATATTCTCGGTGGCCTCCGCAAGTTTCGTCATCTCTTGTTCGACAGCGATCAGATCTCCACCCCACAACCACATTAAGGCCTTCCGGGCTGCTTCTGGGTTCTTCTGGTTGTAGAGGTACACCGGTGATTCGGGCATCCAGTAGAAGGCAGCCATGAAGACGATGGGTGCCCCCAGACAAATGGTGGAGAAGGTCGTGTACGACAAGTAGGTACCCAACACGTAGGCGAAAAGGATTCCACCATTGGTGAACAGGACGAGGAAGGTTCCTAGGCTACCACGGGTGTCATCTTCCACGATCTCCAACACGTACAGGGGACAGAGGATGGTGCTACCCGCACTGCCGAAACCTGAAGGGAGACTATATACTTAATGATACACTGATAGAAATAAATGGTTAGGGATCATTATACCAAAACTACACTGAATAAAACAACTTTACTTTAAGGATGTCAAAAAGAGTCTTAAATGTTTTTTAACATTTACTTTTGTGTTCGGAAGCCATTTTGTTTTATCTTTGCTAGCCAAGTTTTACTCTAAAAGAACTGTTGGTGATCTTCTGTAACATTTTAATGGTAAATAAAAATACTTCCATTTTATTTATAGACTTTTAGGTGCCTTATTAGTAAAATCTCTTTACAATTTAGCCATCCGTCTCTCACTCTCAACTAGGAAGAGCCTCCTCCCTCCCACGCTCTACTACGAAGAGCTTCCCCCTCCCACGCTCTACTATGAAGAGCTTTCCCCCTCCCACGTTCTACTACGAAGAGCTCTCCCCCTCCCACGTTCTACTACGAAGAGCTCTCCCCCTCCCACGCTCTACTATGAAGAGTATTTCCCCTCCCACGTTCAATTAGGAAGAGTCTTTGCCCTCCCACGTTCAATTAGGAAGAGTATTTCCCCTCCCACGTTCAACTAGGAATAGCCTTCCCCATACCACGCTTAACTAGGAATAGCCTTCCCCATACTACGCTCAATTAGGAAGAGCCTTCCCCATACTACGCTCAATTAGGAAGACCCATTCCCCTCCCATGCTCAAAGCCATTCTTCTTACCCGCTTACCTAGAAAGAGCCTCCCTGTGAAGAGTGTGGTCTTTGACCTTGCGGTGGCGACCATTATCCATCCTATGACATCCGGTAGGCCCACCAGGTAGCCTGTCAGCTTTCTGCTGTGCCTGTTGGCCAGGTAGCTGTAAACAGGGGTTGCCAACAACCCCCCTACACACATAAGTGAGCACAGCCAAGAGGAAGAATCTATGCTCAGTGGCTTGGCGTCACCCCCCAGGGGAGAGGGTACGGACTGCAGGAGGATCAGCATGGGTGACGGCCATCCGATCACTACTCCAGTGGCGAACGCAGACAGATTAACTGGAAATATACCAAACCAATGAAGAGATATACAAATTATATACACGTATATAGTATATATATGTCGCTACTCCACCAACCCATAGGCATGGACCTACCTGGTAGGATGGCTTAAAGGGATGGGCTAGGCAGCGGCAAATAATTGTGGGGCTCGTTTTGATCTTATTTATTGAAATAAATTAGTTACTGTACGAGTGTATAAATGTGATATAGGTTTTTAAAACAAGTCAAAAGAGTTTTTAAAAAAACTACTAGTTCTCTCAGTGTCCCTACTCAACAGTTCTGCGCCCTGACCTATCTTCATTGTTATAACTTTGACTAGTGTAGAACACACGGCTGCTCGACTATGCGTGGTTGTTGTATAACTCAAACGTTCAAGATGGTTTGGGAGGCTCCCTCCTCCGTAGTGAACATGTACTCAAGCTTTAGGATACTCTCCTCACAAGTTACTGTAACTTGGTAAATGAATATGTCCTTAGAAGTAAGCCCCTTAACACGAATGGCGTCCTTCCCGCCTCCCTTTACCCCTTTCTCGAAAAGGTATAAAACTCTCTGTTATATCCTACCAAAAGAGGGGTGTCACTTGAGTTAATGTTTATGTCAATACACTGTGTTGTGCTAGTTGGTAAAACGGCTGCATCTGAATCGAGTCCCAAAATACAATGTTTACGCCAAGCACGTCCCACTTTAAAAAGCGTGTTACGCGAATTGCGTCCCTGTTTGTAAATGGTTAACCCAAAGCCACAATTCAATAATATGAATGCTTACCTGTTCTTAAATCCCTTATTTTATATAAGTATTATGACAAATAAAATTAAAAAACGATGTAAATGTGTTTTTTTTGAAGTTAAAGTCTATAAAAATGAGTACATCCTATAATTTTCCTGGTAAAAATAATTGAACATTAAAAAAAAATTAGCTTTGCATTTAAAATTAATTATTTTCTACTTTTTGTTCACTAGTAAATATTTTTTATACCATGCACTTTTGATAAATTTAAATCGAGATATTTCACTAGTTTAATACTTCACAATTTTCTCTTTCATAAAAGCTTCTCTGTGTACCGCTTTATGTCGTCTTTCTTCTTTACTATGCATCTTTACATAGGAATCGCACTGTATGTTTTTTAAGAGTTCTATAAACTGAAAAATGTCAGGGTGTGCTTAGTATAGTATTCCATTTATTTTGGAATTTAAAGATTCGCAACAATTTGTAGTGCGTGGTGCATTGAGGGATTAGCTGCCCAGATGAAGGGTGGAAATTTTGTGTTATCTGTTAGGTACGTTTCAAAAATGTGGTCAGTAAAGCTTCTTATCATGTAGTCGTCAGGATGGATTGTCATGAGGTCGTTGGTGAAGTAGTCGTCCCCGTCATCAGGATTCATTAATTATAGTCCGAATAAGTATTTTAAAAAGGGTCCGATTTCAGAATCTGTGGCGCTATATTCTTGAGTAAGGTTTAGTTGTTGGATTTTCCTCTACCAACTTTGGCCTAAATGAAACTGATAGCCATTGATGAATTGTTGATAAAAATCCTTTTCAAAGTCATTGAGTATAATAGATGGGGCAAAGTCCAAACCAAGTTCACGAAATTTAAGATTGAGTCTTGAAGAACTGTAGTGTAAGTGTTTGTGGGTTTTTTTCTTAAGCAAACAGAAAACCAAATGAGTGTTTGAGTCATCTTTACTGCTTATGATGGTGAATAGTTGCAAAAACAGATTTGGAGAAACATCAAAGGTTCTGTTCGTTTAAATGACGTTAAGCTCTTCGATATACTTCAAGTTTGTTACCGTAAAAAAAAACATTTATTTCGTTAGTATTCACTCGTTTTAGTGTAAAATTTTCCAAATAAAAATGTAGTTCCTCCAGGGTTTTTGTTAGTACGGATTGAACCAAAGAGCGAACGTGGTGAACGAAAATATGAAACCTAATAGAACAAGCCAAGGAGGTACCTGATATTATAAATTGAGACACAATTCGTATGTTGACTAAAAAAAAAAAA
>CABFWB010000607.1:108945-130896 GCA_902151455.1 Timema bartmani | reverse complement strand
TTCATTTGTCTACTTAGAACTATTGGGACGCAGTTCATTTGTCTACGTAGAAATATTGGGACGCAATTCATTTGTCTACTTAGAAATATTGGGATGCAGTTCATTTGTCTACGTAGAAATATTGGGACGCAGTTCATTTGTCTACTTAGAACTATTGGGACGCAGTTAATTTGTCTACTTAGAACTATTGGGACGCAGTTCATATGTTTCTTATCAAAGATAAAACTAAAGAGGCCATTCGGATACTGTGGGCAAAACACTGTTTTAAAAACATGACTTGAAGCACGGGCACAGTGAAACCATTGACAGTAACAATAATTGCTTAGGCTTACGTCATCCTTACATGCTTTTGATTACTAAAGTTTTCAAGCCATGACATATATATATATGTATAAAATTATATACGTATTATAATTATGGAATTTTCTAAATATAATGCCTCAGCAATTTCTTAAAAATATATTACTAGAACAATTTTGTCCACTAACCTGATGAAGCGGCTAAATATTGTGGTAACCTTATTCTTCCTTTTCTTGCGGATACATCATCTAATTGTGTGGTAGAATCCTCCATCTTGTTAACCGTAGAGCCACTCAGTTGTTATTTAGTCATATTACAGATAAGCCACATTTAGTGCCATTTTTATATGATGGCATGAATAATAAACATTTCAAACTTGATTTGGTATAATTTATCACGCACGTGCATGACACTGGCTGGAAAATTTCATGTTGGTTTCAAGTGTCTTGATTAATTTTTCGGTGTCTAGAAGAAAAATAAAATATTTTGTGGATTTGTAGAAAAATTTTCATGGTGAGAAATTTGCATGATTATTTTTAGAAATGATTTGTCCTGATACATACAAGGTTACTTAAAAGAGAGAGTCTCTAATTAGGTGTATGCTTGATTATACAAGAAATTATGGTCACACACTTAAAGGCGTCAGGCTGCAATATAATTTATTGCTGATGTTAGGGAGATCAATCTTAAATACCGGCTGGCTTTACTGAGATGTTTTCTCCCACACTCTATCCGCACAAATGTGGATACATTTCCGTTATATTATACCTTCCTTATCACATTCATGTATAGTGTGTTTAAATTCGGATATTACGGACAGTTATTAAGACGTGATGCAAAATGAAATTAAAAAAAGCCTGTGTCAAACTAAAAAAAAGTTTTTTAAACTTATAGACGCAATAGTCTAGACTAATGAAGACGAAGATATTGGGGTTTGAGTCCTGGTTGGGCGTATTAAGGGTCGTTATTTCATTGTGGTTTTACACTCTACCTCCACGCAAATGTGGGTAAACTTCCTCTAAATTCAACCTTACTCATCTCTAACAAATTATTATTATTTTTTCTATCACCACGTCTTACTACACGTTCGGGTTACGTGCTTATGTACTAAATTACGCTGATTGTTTTAGGGATTAGTAAGGTTATATTAGGAGGAAGTGTACCCGCATTTGTGTGAAGGCAATGGACAAGTATTTTGGAAAAGCCACCCTCGGTACACCCAACCGAGATTTGAACCTTGAGCTCCCTGTCATAGGCAATCTAGTATACTGCGAGAGTAGCACGTTGGACCACGCGGCCAACGAGGCGGGTTCGTTATAAGTTAATTATGTGTAAAGCCAGAACTTGTAGTGAGACGTGGCAAGAATTAAAAGAATCTAATCTTTCTATTTCCCTCTTTGTATTCTAATTATTATTTTTTCCTCTATCGAGAATGTGGTTAGTGGTTGTTCAAAGGATGTCGAATGATGAATAAAAAAATTAATCTTTTATTAATTCTCTTTACAGTTGCTCTACAAAAGTAGGGTTGATTACCTTTCCTTTCCACTATTCGTTTACGTTCAATCATTTTCTTTGATTTACTGTCGCTACAAATTTGTTGACTTTTATCAATGCATATTTTTTATACATAAAATAATTCTTAAAAGATAACATGCTAATATCTGATAAACAATAAACATATCCTAGAATATAATCATAAACAGGGAATATTAATTTTTACTTTCTCGCTATCTTACAGGTAGAAAAAGATTTGTGATCGTCAAAAAAATCGAACTCGAGATTTTGATGAATCTCGACGTTTAATGACTCCCTGAATCTGAAAAAGTGATTTTTGAATTTCCATCTGTCTGTCTCTCTGTCTGTACCTCCGACTAGAGCCTAAACTCTTTTACCGATCGGGCTAAAACTTGGTATCTAGGGTTTTCATAGGGTTGCCCCGAGGAATTTTGGAATTGGATATCCACCCCTAAAATTAAGGGTAGTTTACTGAAGGGCAAAAAAATAAAAAGTCGATTTTCTCAAAATCGGTTCTAACGATTTTGAATCAAATTCGTATCTAGGCGTTGTTTAAGATTATAAATAAACTGGCTATTTTCATTTTCCCATGAAAATGACTTTTAGGGTACTTTACAGAAGCGGAAATTTCCGTATCTCCGCAACTATTTGAGATACTAAATAACTTATCATAGCAAAATTGTAGTACTATTAAAAATAAAAATAAACTTTTATACGAAATACATTTTTATAAAACCAAAAGTTTCTGAGATATTGGCAAATATATTAACCCATTTGATCCCAACTTTTTTTTTTTCTTTCAAAAACTTATTTACTTGTTAGTGGTTACTCCTTTAGGTGCATAAAACATGTGAAAAATATTTTTAAATTGTTAATTTATAGTGATTATCTAATGTTCCATTAATGGAACAGTGTGATTGTAAGGGTACATCAATAACATAAACAGAATTATTTCAAATTCCAAAATTTATTTTATTTTTNTCCCAACTTTTTTTTTTCTTTCAAAAACTTATTTACTTGTTAGTGGTTACTCCTTTAGGTGCATAAAACATGTGAAAAATATTTTTAAATTTTTAAATTGTTAATTTATAGTGATTATCTAATGTTCCATTAATGGAACAGTGGGATTGTAAGGGTACATCAATAACTTAACAGAATTATTTCAAATTCCAAAATTTATTATACTTTTCAGTGCTTAATTTAATATAAAATAACAAATAAAATGTACAGTCTAAAGATAACTTATAATATTGTGATAAAACTATTATTTTATCTTAAAGGAACTATAATTCTTCATTAGCCGATTGATTTCCCTGTAGGATTTACACCATTTATTTTTGATGCTATTGTCATGATAGCGGATTAGGGTTGTACTTGAGTTAGTGTCTGTCAACTGATCAAATGAACCTCTTGGCATTTTTTTAAGGACTGTGGATTCTTTCAGGGGAGCATTTTCTACCCTGTTTGACCTCACTGTTCCAGTTCCAGTACAGCCTCTCTCTTTCAACTCGTGCAAAATAAAAAGCGAAGTAAAAAAGTTGTCAAAGAAAAAGTCATATTTCTCATTCTGCTCATGATTTAGTACAGATATTAAATCTAGCACTACTGATCCCCCTAGGCCTACCCCTAATTCATGTCTTGTGTTACCTGTTGAATCATAGCCTCATCAACACACAGTAATTTCTCATTATTATAAGCCAGAAGCCACCTCTCATTCAACATTTTCCATAAAGGCTATACTTTTGCAAATTTATCAGAGGCTGATAGGTTGGTATTATAACACTTTGTAAATACTTGGTGATCTTCTCAAATCCACCTCGTGATATAGCTTTAGATACTGTTCCATTGTGACAATCATAACTCATTTCCCAATACATTTTATATCTAGGTAGTGGGTTGTAACCTGTAAGAAGAAGTATAGCAAGAAAAATCCTCATCTCATCTAATGTTAATTCAAATGTCATGTCACCAGCTTGACGAGCATATATATTTGTGAAGTCAACAAGCATTTTAACAACTACATCATCAAAGAATAGCTCAACAATCTGGACTGGTGACATGTCTTCCCCCATAAATTGAGGAAGAGTCCAAGTTTTTGACTGTACTTCTTTTATGTCTGTTCTAACCAACTTCCTTATAGGTTCCTTATTCTTTTTTTCTTGTGAAGTACTTGCTTCAGGAACAGGTTATAAATTGCTTCATTTAGGAGCAGGATCCGAAGAGTTTGGACCAGGAAAACCTTCCAAAAATGTCAATTCTTCAAAAAATTTAACCTTTAAAAAAATGTCAGTTCATAAAGCTATTATAAATAACTGCTTTCAATTAAAAAGTACTAAATATTGTGGATTAATTATGTTTCTTGTGATCTTAATTAATTAACCTGTCATCAATGTTATTATTATAAATACATGCTACTACTCTGTATAGGCTAAAAGAAAATTTACCTCTTCAGTTACAATTTCTCCACTAACAACCTTTGTTATTCTAGCCTCTGAGACAGCTTTCAATTGATTCTCGCTAAGATGGTCAAAATTGGTCTCTTCCTCATCTCCAGAATCTTCGTCTGATAACAATGGGTTATCTGGAGGGGTTATATAAATTTCCGCTTCAAGTAATCCCACTTGTTCTTCTAAAATTGCAGCAATTTCATCAGCACTCAAACTATAACAAGACAAAATGAACAAATTGTTCATATTGCCGTTTGCTCCCACTGTTCCAAAATCGGAACACACATATTTAACAGGCATTTTTGAGGTTATGAAAAGTAAAAATTGAATAATTTCAATTGTAATACAATATTACATTATCCTTATTATATAGTATTGTGATTTAACAACCAACTAGATAATTGAATATAAAAGTATTTACTCACCCTTTCTTGGAAGACATATTAGTAGGAAAACTGGATTTTCTAAACAAAATGCTAGCTTTGTATTCAAACCAAGCTTGAAACAGCTGACTAGATGATGAACAGTGTTGCCTTCTGACAATAATCAGTGTGTCCAAAGTTGAAAATGAAAATCCCTTTTTATAAAAAAAATTATTTCCCTGATGTTCCAATAATGGAACTGTGGGGTCAAATGGGTTAATACTATTTTGTGAGCTTTAGTTGTAAACATATACTACTCAAGTTTTAAAGCAATAATTCTCTAATGCCATAGAGTAATTAAATATAAGTAAGTCTCTCAAAAAGTTTGTTATTTTTCCTTAAACCTCTTAGGAGAAATGTTTGTACAATGATTTATCTCCATTTTAGACTCAAGTCAATATTTACATTTTTTATTGGTCAAAATTTATAAATGAGGAATTTAATAGCAATGTGATGACATGAAGATGTGCAACACCTAAAAAATGTCGAAAATTTTAGCCGGAAGTAGAAATTTTAATACGATGTGTTGACCCTTGTGGACCCAATATTGATCTTTTTTTATCGGCTCAAACATACAAATGAGGACATAAATTCTTTAAAAATAAAAATATAAATATAAAATTTAAAACCGGGACTCGACAAATGTTTTACATAAGTACAGTGCAATTTATTCTTGGGTTTGCTAGTGTATACTGTTTAGTTTCACATATATTACAAAAGTAAACAGTAGATCGAGAAAGTCCGTGCGGGGTTCCGTACCATTTATTTTTTCCTAATCTCGAATCCAAATTCGAATCCTCAAAAATCATTTAAAAAATAAACAATTTTAATTAATAAACTTTTTCTAAAATTAAATTTTAAATATTTTCACTTTAAAACTTGGTGTGCCATTGACAATTAATATTTTGTTTGCCACATTTATATCCTCATAAACAACTTAAGAACACTTTTTTTCTATAATAAATTAATTATATCAATTCATTTATTAAAATGATTTTGTTGGTATTCCAACTACACAAGTCTATATAATTATTTTTATCAATCGCTTTATATTGATATATCAAGTTAAGACCTTCATAATTGTATTCTAGATATTTTTTTTTTAGATTTTTATGAATCTCTAATCTCTCGAATGATGTGGGATTTGAGGGATTCTAGGAATCAAGGATTTTAGCGGCTCATCTATAGTTATAATTTGATCTTAGAAATTTTGATTGTAGTACATTAAAGACCAATCAAATGTCGTATACAAAATACAGAAATATTGATAGATGAAAATACTTCGCATTAACACTTTCTTTGTATCTAGAAATATAAGCTGAATGTTCACATTGAAACTAAAAAGTCTGGTATTAGAAAACTACCATCCATTTAGGCAAACGTTGTATCAAAACATTATAAGCGTCGAGAGTGTTAATAGAATATTTATTTTAATCTTTCAGCCTGTTCTGAACCAAGCGTCTCTTTGCACGACTTAAGGTGGGATCAAAGGGGACGCAAGGAAAAGCCTGCGTTTTTGCATTTAAAATAAATAAAATATTGCTCCAGTACAAACATAGAATTTAATTTTCTTCGCGTTGTGACCCCAAAATTTCTTGAATATCTATTAAGGGGTGTACTGGAATTTAATGACAACTTTTCCTCTTCATTTAAAAAGTCTGTTAAATAGTGCCACCATGATCATGGCAGATATTCAGCAACTGTTATTATTGTGTGAAGAAAATTAAACTCTGATTTAACTAGAGCAATATTTTATTTATTTTTGATAAAAAAAAAGTTTTGTCATAAAAACTGCAAAAACACTGGCCTTTTATCGCGTCCCCTTCCATCCCAACTTGAGGAGAAAATGAGTGTTAAAAAGTTTTTTTTTATAAAGTGTAAGGTGTTATGGATTAATTTTAATAGCATGGGCATTTAAGAAAATAAAACTTTTTATAATAACATTAAGAACATTTTACTATATCATTAGTGTTATTTTATAGGTGTTATTAATATATATCAAAAGTAAAAGCTATATTTCAGACAATTTGACGTATGAATACAAAGTATATATAGTGACTTATATAGCTGTGAGATGAGGTCCTCATTATAAAAAATAACTAACCGTAAGTTCACCACTTGCATGTTAAGCACTTGAAAAATTGATAATTTATAAAATGAGGAGTTAGAACGTTAATGCTGTACTTCAATGGCTATTGTTATGTCATGGGCGCGCAGACTAATCGTCAAATTCATCTAGCTTGTCATTATGTCTTGGTTCGAATAATGACCGGGTGTACAAAGGTTGGAATTTCCCAAATAGTTATTCTCTTAGCCTTGAAGGAAATGCTAGTAGTGTTCCTCTAAATTTTACCTTCATAATCTCTACCTTATTATTGTATTTAAAATTTTGGATAGCCTGAACAGAAGGAAAGAAGTTTGGGGGGGATTTTATTAGTTGTTTTATATAGTTTTATTTTAATACTTCCTATTACTACCCGTTCGGGCTGTACACATTTGTGCTAATTACGCTAATGGGTTAAGGATGAGGAAGGTTGAATTTTAAGGAAGTGTACCCGCATTTACGTGGAGGGAGAGTAGAAAACTATTTAGGGAAAATATCCTTCTTTAGTAGTACAATTGAGCAGGATTTAAAGCCCTATCTCCCCCGTCTTTGGCAGTATAGTCTATTGCAGGAGTGACGCCTTAGACCATGAAACCACCGAGGCGAGTTTAAGGTAGTTCTATGCATTTTACTGCTAACTTTCTCTGTCCACAAGGCACACTTTATTAATAACACAC
Source organism: Timema bartmani (assembly GCA_902151455.1). Classification (NCBI taxonomy): domain Eukaryota; kingdom Metazoa; phylum Arthropoda; class Insecta; order Phasmatodea; family Timematidae; genus Timema; species Timema bartmani. The sequence continues at coordinate 123,431 of CABFWB010000607.1, read as the reverse complement.
GTTAGTGAAGGCGAATTTTAAGGAAATGTATTCGCACTATCCTCAAAAGATACCAAAACAAGTGCTCACGAACTGGACATGAGAATCAAACCTTGACCTTTTATATTAGAGCTAAGTATACCAATAGAACACTCTGACATTAAACTAGTATTATTGATGGTTATTGATATAAATAAATATGCCATTTTATCTTACCTTATGTATTTTCAAGCAGTATTTTAGGGCTCCAAAAAGATGAATAACACGTTCACACACAAACACACACACACACTGTATGTAACAGAATAAAGAGTATAGCTTTACTAATCACGATTTTATAGTAGCATTAAAAACCGTATTTACGGTTGTTTTAATTAAAATAGTACAGACAAACATTAAAAACAATTTCCTAGAATACACCTTCTCAACACCAGTATTTGATACTTGTCTGCTATGACTAATATATACATGACGACATCTTGTCGAGTGAAGCAGACGACTACATCCTGAATACCGCTTACCTGTGTGACAAGGCTGCTATTCTCCCATGGAAAAGCACATTAGCTCTTGAAAACAAAAGAATACTTAATTGCTTGAATCCGTCTTTTTTTTTTAAAGTGCAATTAACAACAAGAATTGTTCGTGCACAATATTTAATATAATACTTGAAACGCGGAAAAAAACATGAGGAGTTAGTCTTCTTAAGTAAAAAAAAAAGATGACGCTCCTCATCCGCGGGTTTTATTGTCCTAATCAAGGTATACAGCGTTTTAAACTGCTTTAGGATTGAGGTCAGTGCAGCTGGAGTGGGGAGGGGAGGCTTGTCACATACTCGACCAATCCTTGAAGGGTAGTTATCATAGCAACCGATGCACGTAGCATTCTTTTAGATTTATCTACAGTCACTGAGTATGCTTGCTTAGTAGAAACGCGCAAACCTCCGCTGTGGGGCAATCATGTTTCCCAGCCTACCCACCACGCATATCTTAAAGCAGTTTAAATCGCACTTTTTATAAAATGAAGGGTATAATTCGATCCGTGAGACCCGTTTTTGTGGCCGAAGAAGCTAATTACGGCGAAGTCGGGGTTCGAATCCCGGTTGAGTTTACTGAGGGTGGGTTTTCCCTAATTTGTTTCCCTTTCTTTCAACGCAATTGCGGGTAGATTACCTCTAAAAGGATTCTTTCTTCATCTCTACCCCATTAGAGGAATTACCATATATGCGTTTAACCTGAACAGGTAGCAAGACACGATAAAAAAAGAGTGTGATATTTGGAGACTGAACAAAGTTCCATTGGGTCTTAGACACATACGAAGTTAACCAAAATAGTATCCGAAACCACTCCGTATCTACAAAGCGTCAATCCTTACAAGCTAGCTTAGCCTGCTTTCCTAATCGGCGGGTTTGGTAATACTCAATCGCGACTCCAGTCCAATTTTTATCGGAAAAAGCTTTTTGAAAATACAAACACACTATTTTGCGGGCAAAATTGGTAAAATTTTACCATTTCGTTAATGTTATTTTATGGATATTAAGAAATCTAACAAAAGTGACAGCTGAAGGTAAAGTACCTTACGTATGAATACGCGAAAGCACATCAAGTGATTTTTTCTAGCCATCAGATAAAACTCTTCCCATGATAATGAGACTGTACAGCACCCATAAATTTTATAGCAAAACAATTTAAAATTAATGCATTAGTAATCCAGATTATTAATAATAGTATTATTATTTTATTATATTAGTCAAACGTGTGAGTGGAATGTTATGAATAATTTTGATGGATAAACGTAAACATGTTGGGGTTTATTTATTTTGTTTTACATTTATTTCACAGTAATTTAGAAGACATATTTCCAAGAATAATAAATATTATTCATTTTAATATTATAGTTATTTCTCGCTTATTGTTTTTAATTGATTTTTTTTATAAAGCTAGATGATAAAATGAAGTGTGTAGGTTTGTAGCCCTAGCCGTAATTCGAGCTTCCATATCATTTATATCCTCGTTGCTAACTTATTGCTGATGTCTACATAAGAGAAAAACCAGATTTAGGAAAGGGTGATTATTTATTATAGTCTTACCTTAACGTAACTATTGCGATCCAACCATTTAAAAAAAAACTAGGAGCTTATGCAGTTAACAAGCCCAACAGTGGAATGCCGAATGGTGACAGTGAATAAAACAGAGGCGATACTTTTGAGGAATTTTTTTATATACCTAAGCTTTGTAAAACTATACTTAGAATAAAAATCCGCAGAAGAGATCTAAAATTCTGAAAACTACAAGGCAATATTTAAATCACAGCGGGAATACTTTAACACGTTAGGTAAATAAGTTACCAATTATTCTACTGTCAGATATTGAAACGCGTTCACGTGGTATGCAGCTGTCACATATGACAGGGGGTGTCAATTTAAGCTTTAAATTATATTTATACATCTAATAGATACACTACTCCTAGACAATTAATCAAATATACAGCAAACATAAACTTCATGTTGTACAATCTGAAAAAGTTTCCCTTTATTTACGTAACAATGTGTACACAATTGAAGGGACCTTCATGATGTCATTAACAGTCTGGAGGAAGAGAGCTACCTCAAAGTTCCTCCACGATGATTATCAATGTCTTGCAACTGTTTATTGTCCTCATTACGTGCTTCCTGATATATCGGGCTGGAAGGAAGATCCGGCTGCTCATTTCTAATCTGCTGTCGTCGACGTGTCTGTGCGCTTTCGGGATCTACTTGTACTTGAAAAGCCGAGGTATCGAAGTCGCTGGTTACGAGTGGGCGCCTGTCGTGTGCTTGTTGCTATACGTTGTGGCCGTGTCGCTAGGTATAGGCCCCGTCCCTCTTCTGATTATGTCGGAGATCTTCTCACCTGGCGTTAGGGCGATAGCCATGACCATATCTTTATGCTTCCTGTGGGTCGCGTCGTTTCTCGTGTGCAAGTTTTTCCCGGATTTGTACACGTCTATGGGCCTGTTCGGCTGCTGTTGGCTTTTCGCGGGCTCCTGCTTCGTTTTCGGGTTATTAGAATGGGCGGTTGTTGTTGAGTCGATAGCTCGAGAACTGAATGGTAAAAAGTCAAAAAAAGGAATACATACTATTTAAATAGGCTATTGTTTATAGTTATTATAAATATAACTTTATTAATAAATGTAATTTAATATAATTTTTATAGTAATTATTTTGGCTATATTTGAGGGTAGGCTTAATAATTATAAGAGAGTGATTTATTTTAAAGTTTTGACTTTTTTTTAAACACACACGAAACGTAATTACATTTTTTTTAAATAAACACGACACAGCGTCCGAGTATTTCAAATACCTAATTTCTTGATGTTCATATTTTATTTATAATAATTGAACTCATATTTACAGGTGTTAAGCACACAACAGAGGTGAGAATTCTCCCCCACACCCCATCCACTGTAGTCACTCCGGAAATTAATTCTCAATTTAGTCAATTTCAAATTTATTTACAAACCTTTAATTTTAATTACTAAATAACAATATTTATAGCTAATTGTCATAATTAAGATAAGTTCGTGCTAAATGTTGTTGGTTACTTAAAAAAAAATGAATATAATATATTTGATATTTTGTTTGGTTTATATATCTTTATTTAAAAAAAAATGTTTTTAATACATGCCTAAGGTTTTGTAGAATTATGTTATTTTATTTAAGGCTGTAAATTCTTAAAAATGTTATGTAACAAACTTAGACTTTATAAATGATTACATTCCAAAATAGTTTAGCCTACATATTATTTGGAAATGAGTTAAACTTAAATATTTTTATGTGAGTTATTTAACATACACTTTATGAGTCGACTGATTATACCAGCACACTACTTATAAAAAAACCTCTATGGTGTTAGCCCACAAGCAGTCTATACCGACCGAGCGGCCGCGACCGTAAGCAATGATAGTGCCAACATATGGTGATAGAGGTTGTCATGTGGTCAGCACAACGAGCTCACTGGCCATTAATCTCAGTTTTCTAAACCTAAGCTACCACTTATTTATTCAGGTATCTCTTCATCTGTCCTTACGATGCTGAGTTTGACCCCGTTACAGACACAATGTTTCACAGATAAATTCTGGAAGCGTTGAGAATAGAACCCAGGGACTCTGGATCTGTAGCCAGGAGCTCTGACCACTATGCCAAAGAGGCTTATAATCTAAATAAAATATAGAATAGGCACAACACACTGCCTCCAGCCTAGCGGGAAAACCCACATTTTAATCAATGATACATTATTCAGCCATTCCGGGAATCGAATCGGAACTCTTAGCTAAGAAGGCAGACTAGTAACCGGCTGATATAAGGTGTCTGACAAGGTTTTTAGTTAAATTATGTAACTTTTTCGATTAGAATGCTATTGTTTATTTTTCTCATGGCACTTTATTGAAATCATTTTTTTTAATTGCTCGTTATTAAAACATTTTAAAAGTTGCATTCCAAGAACAGTACTAAGTTGAAGGGTAGAGGAGGAGGGAGATCCCAGTAGTTAAGGCAATATGATGATGAGCTAACACAAAGTATTTTTTTTTTTCAACTTTAGTTTGGTTGCTTGACTTTTCCTAGATTATTTGAGCCTTCAATTTTTTTTTTTTGCTCTACCTTCTTCCTCTCTTGTCCAGCTCTCCAAAGGAAAGACTACAAAAAACTTGAGAGATTTTTTTTTCTCTTTTCCCTCTAAAAACTGAAAGATGGGGGTGACGAGTAAACCGTCTGGAAAAGAAGAGGAAAAACCCAATAATCCTTCCCCACTCGCCCCTATCCAACCACTCGTAGCGAGAGATTGAAAGAGGAAGAATAAAAAACCCTTCTCTTCGTGTGTGGAGACCAAGGTAAGATCGATCGATGAGACTTCACATGCAGATGTTGTGGGCTGCGCTTAGATCACGTCAAACGCTTCAGTTTGCCTTTGTTTTGTAATGTCCCATACACACGAAGCGATGCGTTAAATATCAATTAAATGTATAAACTTGTGATGAAATAATGTTGTAAAATATGCTTCGGTGGCCACATGGTCTAAGGCGTCATTCTCGCAATGGACTGGATTGCCAATGACGGGGAGATTGAGGTTTGAATCCCAGTCGGGCTGGTGTACTGAGGGATTATGGTATAAATGGTTTTACACTTTACCTACACGCAAACATGGGTGAACTTCCTCTAAATTCAACCTTTCTCATCCTTGCATCATTAGAGTAATTAATACATACTTGTATAGCCCAAACGGGTAGTAAAATACGGTGATATATATATATATTTGAAAATATGATGAAGTAAATTTTCTATTAGTTTTAACTTCCTCACCCCTGTTACATTCTGAAAGTATCTCAAAAAAATTATATCAAATTTCAGATTTTTATGTTCCTTGGTATTAGAGCTCCTATCTATGTTTCAGTGTAAGCTTAAATGGTGAGGTGAAGTATAGTAAATTTAAAATAGGCCATTTCAATTACGTTATCGATGATCACATCTATGTTCTCCACCTAAAGGATCAGCTTCTAATTTCTAATAACATGAGCCAAAAATTCTTCTAAATTTTTAGTGTGCTGTTTAAAAAAAAAAATTAAGTCTTAAAATGATCCTCCACCCACTACTTGCTTGGATTACAGAGGTAATAAAATTCAATATTCACTGGATAACAACTTTTACTTTTGTTAGTCTGTAGAAATTATTCGTAAACATCACCAAGAACGGTCTAAGGCGTCACTATTGTGTTAGACTAGCCTGATGATGACGTGGAGATAGGGGTTTGAATCTCGGTCGACTCTACTGAGTGTGGGTTTTTCCTAAATGGTTTTCCATTCTCTTTCCACGTGGATACGGTGAGATTACTTCTAAAATAATCCCCTGAACATTCATAATTATTGTAGGTGCAAAGAATTTGAACAGGTAGTAAGATGCCAAGATAAACAAAACAACACAAACACACAAAACAACAAATGGAATGGTTTTGAATTTAAAGTACTCACAAATTATGTATTCTGGGCTCCCTCTCTGAAACTTTTGAATACATTTAATAAAACAATAATTTAGAATTTGAATCGATAGTTTTATTTTTAGTTTAAAACAGGTTTGGTGGCCCAAATCAAACTGGTCCACAGTAATATCTGCCGGTGTCCTGGAGGTCCAGTCCACTCTTGTCGACCACACACTTTCTCAAACTTCTGATGATCCGTATTACCTTACACATTAACAAGAACCTGTTTATCCACTCTACTACTAAGCGTCCTACTGACAATAAACTGAAAAAAGTCTAACGATCAGTGTAGTACCTTATTAGTAATATAATCCTTAATTCTCCTCACTCCAGGAATACTAACACATAAGAGTATAAGGATAGGGGTTGAAAAAGATGTTCGTCACACATTTTCATTAAATATTTACATAATTTATACTAAGTCGAATAGACAAATCTTCATAGAATGCGTTCTCTCCCCGCCTCCCCCCTATCAGCCCATCGTTAGATCTCTAAAATGCCATGAATGACAAGACACCTTGACCAAATTTAAAACGCAATTTTTAGAAATAACACGGGCCCTTCTAAACTTTCATCGGCTTTCTGTAACGTCACCTCTTCTCCAGCGAGTTCTTTCAAAATCGAATCCAGGCTCCTATTTTTAGTCTCCGGTACGATGAAATAACAGAAGGCGGCCATCGTGACTAAACAGACGGCGAAGAACCAATAGCACCCGTCCAGTCCCAAGAGTGTGTTGAGGTCCGTGAAGAACCTCGTCACGAGGAACGCCATCACATTGAGCAGGCACATGAACAAGGCGACACCGAACCCTCTCATCTGCGGGTTGAAGATCTCGTTGATGACGATGAAAGGTATGGAGTTGACGCCCAGGGCGATGGTCACAGCATACAATCCGAGGCTGGTGACCGGAAGCCACCCTAGATGAGTGACGTCATGGCCGTTAGCTTTGAGATAAAAGAACCCCCATAGAGCGGCCAAACAGACGGCAGAGGCGAGATTTGAGACTATCAGTAAGATCTTCCTTCCAGCTCGATCGATCAAGATGGTCGACAGGTAGACGCCAAACATCTGTAGAGCACCGATTATCATTGTGGACACGTTGGCCGAGATATCGCTGCTCGCGTCCTGAAACAAAACCAAACCTTAATACATCTTGCCAGCATTATTATAATGGTTTCAATATTTTCTACTTTCTCGTGCAGAAAGTATTGTGGTCGTAAAAAAAATCAACCTTGAGATTATGACAAATTTATACGTTAAATATGAACATGGACCCCAAAAAAGTGGATGTTACAGCTCTGTCTGTCTCCATGTATGCCTGTCCCTGGCCACGGATCCTAAACGGTTTGATGGATTTTGTTCAAACTTGATATTTAGATATTATAGGGCTATAACAAAAAATTACTGATAAGTAATTTGTTTGAATTTTAAATAAAATAAAATTTCTCTAACAATTTTGCTTAAAATTCTTATCTACGATTTTTTATGTGACAAATAGCACTATATAACTGGTCTTTTGGGAAATATCTCATTGAAGGGAAGTTTACTGATGACTGATTTTCCAAAAACTTGAGATATTTTCGAATAGCTCTAATTATTTGGTTCCAAATGGGTATCTTCAGACGGTTTGATAAAATCAATAACACTGTTTACTTGTATTTTAGGTAAAAACTCATTTATGGGTAGCTTATTGATACATTATTTTCTAAAAACTTGAAATTTTTTATAATTGCCCGAATGATTTGGCTTCATATTATAAGTTTTTATCATGACAAATTTTACAGTATAGTTGTATTTTGAGTAAAAATTAGTTCAAGGGTAATTTAAAAAAGACGGATTTCTTAAAAATTTAATATATTTTAAAAATTACTTTAATGGTTTGGCTACAAATGGATCTATTGGGAATGTTTGATATAGCAACTAGCACTGTATACTGGTTTTTAGGATCCAAATTTGCTTAAGGGTTTTTCCTGACGACTATTTCTTAATTTTTTTTAACTAATTTAAAGATGGATCTATTTATTTAAAAAAAATTGGATATCTATTAAGTAGTTGATATCCCAAATGAAAATCTGAAAATATATTTCATGATAAATAAGAATAAGTTTCAATCCATATAAATTAAAAATAATCTTTGAGTTACTTACAAATAATTTATTTTTGAATATTTGAAATTTATTAAACATATTTAAACATTTTGGATTAAAGTTTATAAATAAAGAGTTTTAATACGAATAACAAGATAATATGTTTGTTTTCATGTGTAAAACTTATTTAAGGATAGTTTACTAAAAACCTATTCTTGAAAACTTTCTTCGAAGCTATAATATGAGAACGTTTGTCCGATTGTGTCATACCATTTATTTTTAATAATTTACCACGCAAATGCTGGAGAATTTTCTCAAATTCCTTAATTTTTACAAGCGTATTTTAAACCCGTGTGAATTTCAAACGCTAAGTAGTACGGTGTAGAGGGCCCACATCAGTAGCCTATTTGTTTAATGTTGAGCTCGGTGATCTTGGGGTAAAGTTCTCGCCTCAGGACCCTATGTTCATGGGTTCAAACCCAAGTGAGGTAATTGGATTTTTTTTAGTGATAAAAATCCGTAGTACAATTTCCCTTGGAGGGAAAGCAAAGCCGTTGGTCCCATGTCAATTGTGACATGTAAAAGAACCCTGGCAGGTATGTGAAAATACCTTTCCCGGCAAAATTGGTAGGCCCTTCTGCTCTCGCTCATAGAAATTCTCTTGCACTGATATAATCAGTCGTTTCAGAAAGTGTTAAATACCTTTAATAAATAAAATAGGTTTTAAACTAAGATTGCCAACAGAATAGCCTTGAGTTTCCTTGGTTCATTCATATAAATATTTTATGTATATAATATGTCAGTAGCCTTGTGTTTAATATTATCCTGTGAGATAGTGTAAGTACCGGCTATCTACAATTCAAAATATCAAAATCAGAGGATTAAAGAGGAAGTATGGATGTGTTTAAAGGAAGTTTACAGGCATATGTTTACACTAAATGCAAATTGTCACGCTTAAAAATTACACACCAGTTTGCAACGAACTTTCCCCTCCCGAGTAATTTCACTACACCAACCGTGTGATCAAATATTCCATTATTAGAGCAAATTGTTCATAAAGATAAGAATAATTTTTGATTAATTGCCAACGGGATCGCTTCGGTGGTTTAATAGTTTAAGGCACCAATCTTGCAATAGACTGGCTGCCAATGACAAATATAATATCTGTTTAAGATCTGAAAGAGCCCGCCTCAAGGTCAAATAGCCAGAGAATTAGTTACGTAACTATGCTCCCAATTAAAAACTCATGGGATAATGGTTTGATCCATTGTCAACTAACCGAAGGCGAAATGGAAATCGGTTTAATAGTTTTTAAATTGTTATGTTTAATTTTTTTTAATATGACTAGTCTTAAATTCCCTGTTTTTTAAAAGTAGACTGAAAATCCAACAATACATTTTTATAGTTAGAGCGTACATTGTCTTTTACCAAAAATATCCTTTCTGAAAATTGAAAAATGACACCTGGACACGGGAATCGAACCCGGGACCAGGTCCAGGTGTCATTTTTCAATTTTCAGAATATGATATCTAGGTGGAGTAATCCCCACTAATAAGCATAAATAATAGCTCTGGCTATTAATTCTTAAAAATATCCTTGTTAATTTTTAGTTAGATGGGCTTTTTAATTAGCTTTTTCCTTAACGTGTGGTTTGCTCCTACCTCGAACATGTTGACAGTGTAGCTGAGAACTGCCGTGATCCCCGAAAACTGATTGTTTACCACCAGCCCTATACTTATCAGAAGAGCCTTCAATGTTCCCCTGGACCTCAAGTTTTGTATAAAGGATGACATAGTTAAGCGATTGTCCTTCCCCTTTTCGTAGGCCTCCTCTAGTTTCGTCATCTCTTGATCAACGGCGACCACGTATCCTGTCCTAAGCCACATCAAAGCCTTCCTGGCGCCATCCGGGTTGTTTTGGCTGATGAGGTACGCTGGCGTCTCAGGCATCCAGAAGAAGGAGGCCATGAAGGCGACGGGCATCGCCAGACAGATGGCGGTGAAGGTCGTGTACGACGCGTAGTAGCCCACCACGTAGGCGAATAGGATACTGCTGGAGGCGAAAAGACCTGTGTAGGACACCAGGCTGCCACGGATGTCATCATCTACGATCTCCGTCACGTACAGAGGACCCATGATGGAACTTCCTGCAGCACCTAAGCCTGGAATAAATTGCATTTATTGCAAGCTTATATATTAAAAAGGTGTCTTTTCTTGAATTTTTGTTTTTGATTGGTAGCTCCTCCAACCCACTATTGAGGTAGAAATACAACTATTTTTATAACCGTTATAACGTTTCATATGAACATCAAAAGATAACGAAGGTTAATAACATTCTCCTACCAACCGATACACCGATAAAAATCCTCCTCGATTCACCAGCATACCAAGTAAGATTCTTATCTCCCTCCTCTGCTCACCTATGTAGAGCTTCCTCAGACTACCTCCTTCCATATTTTACTTTAGAAGAAACACACAGATCAGTCCCCTTGAACAGGAAAGCCTCCCTTAGCAGCGCTCACCTAGGAAGAACATATCTCCCCACTCCTTTAGGAAGAGCTTTTTCCCACTCTTCTAAGAAGAGCCTACTTCAATTCCTCTAGGAAGAGCCTACCCCCACTCTTCTAGGAAGATCCTATCCCCACTCATGGTGACCTGGTGGTCTAGGGGTAAGGTGTCAGACTTCTGTGCTGGGGGTCCGGGGTTCAATCCTCGGTCCGGGCACAGATTTATCTGATTGCCAAACCCTTCGTTCACCTCTGACAAGACGTGTATTAATCACAACTTGTGAATGTGAGGAATGCCAGGCCTCCACCGTGGTTAAACTGTAGGTCCTCCATTTCATCCCACAATCACCCTACCATTACACATTAGCGTACGTGTGTATAGCCCGAACGGGTAGTAAGACGCGGTGCTAATAATAATAATATCCCCACTCTTCTAGGAAGATCATATCCCCTATACTCTAGGAAGATCCTATCCTCACTTTTCTAGGAAGATCATATCCCCTATCCTCTAGGAAGAGCCTACCCCACTCTTCTAAGAAGATCCCACCCATACTCACCTAGAAAGAGTCTCCCCGCAAAGAGCATGAGCTCTGATTGGGCGGTGAGGACCAGTAGCCATCCGATAACGCCGGGTAGTCCCACCAGGTAGCCCGTCAGCTTCCTGCTGTGCCTGTTGACCATATAGTTGTAGAAAGGGGAAGATAAAATACCACCGAAACACATGAGTGAGCCCAACCATGAGGATGAATCTGCGCTCATAGCATCGATGTCATCACCCAGGGGAGAGGGTGACGACTGCAACAGGGGCAGCATGGTTGATGGCCACCCCATCACTTATCCAGTGGCGAATGATGAAACACTCACTGAAATGATAACAAACAAACAAACAGTTGGTATTTCTTTCTGTCAAACAAGAAAGAGTTTAAGCCCCTTTCTAACAGAATATACTCATGAAATAGATGGTTATAACAGTTGGTATTTGCCTCTCTTATAACTTTTGGCTATTGGGTCAAGTTTGACAATTCATCTCCTTTTATACAAATATTTTACGTGCACCATGTCTCACCACCAGTCCTTGCTATCTGTTAAGTTACATAAATGAAAAAGAAATTAGGAAATTAGAGTTAAGAAAAAGTCCACTCTACTTGTATTTGCGTGGCGGAGGGAAGGGGAGGGTTAAGTGGAAACACTTTAGGAAAATCAACCTTGGTGAACTTCCACAGGATTCAAATCGTGACCAGATGATCAGATGACATGGTGGTTCTCACCGAATGGTTTCCCACGCTTATCAATGTAACTGAAGATGATTCCCCCCCCCCTCTAAATTCTACCTTCTTCTTCCCTAATCTATTAGCGTAAATATATGGATAATGAGACTCGGCTCAATTAACGATTTTAATTTATTTTTACAATTTAAATGTGTTTTTTTCAAAGTATGTATTATTACATATTTTTTTTTATTGGAACCATATATTACTAGAGCAAATTTGTCCACTCACCTGTTGTAGCGGCTAAATATTGTGCTAGGCTTATTCTTCCTTTTCTTACAGATGACTGATCTAACTTTGTGGTAGAATCCTCCATCTTGTAAACCGCCGAGCCGTCAAGTAAGTCCTATTAAAGCGAGGCTATATTTAGAACTTTTTATATTATTGTATTAATAATAAACACCCTAATTTCATACAATATATTTAATTCACATACATGTACATATTATGTTATCAAACTGAGATATTTCACCAATTTATATTGGCATATTAAAATCTAGAACCTAGATCATGAGTGGGGAACCTTTTGGCATTGGACGGTCCATGTTGCTTCATAAATTCCTCCATAAAGACGCACACTTAATGCACAGTAAACTTTTCCAAATTATGATTGTGTGTTAATCATAGATAAATAGATCGATCATGTCGGTTAAATGTGTAACATTATGCTTTAAAAATAAAAGCTATTTATTATAATTAATTATTAAAATACTTGACGTTGGAGAGTGTATTTTTTCTAAACATTGAAGTGTCTCTATCCCATCCTCTAAAGGCGATTACTTGTACGGATGAGCAGCGTAAGTGGTTGGCGGGGTAAGGAAACTAATTAGTATTTAAGTAGTTTTTGAGTAAGTTTTTACTAAAACATGATGTTAAAGTTGAATGGCTAACATTAAAATATATTAATGTGATGGAAAGTGTCTTAGACTCTTATGAAAAGTAAAAGCTAAAACCATCAAAATGTTTAAGCGAAACCATCGTTTCAGAAAACCAACGTGTTAACCGGACCTCGTTCGTTTCCCGGTCAAAGTCCCCTTGTACTTACTTGCCTTTCCCTCTCATCCACCTCTTGACATGGCGAGCCCAACAATAATTAAATATTCTAAGTCCGCCTCTACATTATCCTGAATGTAATCATCGCGTCACCTTTTACTGCCTTTTATATTTTACACAAGAATAAAGATAACTCGAAAAATACTTTTAGCCTGTTGGGACCTTCGAGCTGGTCTATTTAAACCCCCTCTATGCTAAAGACCCTACCAATCAGAGATGGCCATGAGAATCCACGTTGATTTTCCCCCACGAACCACGTGCTTACCAAACACGCTGAGTCGGTATTACATAACAACACCTGTTTGAAGAACAATGTTTTGTTTAATGTTAGTTGTTATGCTGCTGACAATAGATGGTTTACTTTGACATTTGTTTTGTATTTTTATGATGAATACAAAAGGTGAGATTCAATAAGCTTTCCTGTACACTTACAGAAGATATATAATTGACTAAAAAAATGTGCAAAATGGCCGCACCGAACCCTTAAAAAAAAGACCGCAGGCTCCCCCTCCCTAGTCTAGAATACTATTAAGTGTATAAAACATAAAAAAATATATGGTATTTATATGTTGTCAATGCGAGGAAAACTTTAAATAGTTTCATTGATAAGCATTTAGTGAGTAAGTGCGTGGATTTTCTCACCATATACAAATATCAAATTTAATTTGTCCTTTTATTTTGTGGCTATTACTTTAAAAAAAATCCCTTTCCCCTTAGTGTACTCACTAAACTGTGCGTTTAATTTCACTCGATCCCTCGGAGAGAGAAGTATTGTGATCGAAAAAAAACAAAAAACAAAAAAAAAGAACTTAATATTTTGATAAATGTTGACGTTTCATGATCACCTGATACAGAAAAAGTGTTTTTTGCGATGATCTCTGTCTGTATCTTGAACTAGAGTCGAAACAATTTTACCGATCGGGCTAAAACTTGCTATTTAGGGTTTTAATAAGGTCCTCAAATGGGAATTTGGGAAAAAGCTATCCAACCCTATAATTAAGGGTAGTTTACTTAATTAAAAATAGAGAGAAAATATATAATTTTTTAAAATTGGCTTGATCAATTTTAATTAAAAGTTCCACCTATTACTGTCTAACATTAGAAAAAAATGGCAATGCTCATTTCTCCATGAAAGTTACTTTGTGGGTACTTTACATAATAAAAATTTTCCATTTTGATCATATATCAGCAGCTATTTGATAGATTAAACAACTTAGCATTGTAAAGTTGTACTACCTTTAAAAAAGCAACTTTTATTTGAAATGTGTTTTATAAAACCAATAATTTCAAAGCTATAAACAAATATTTTTTTTATTAAACTCTTTGAAATGTGAAATTTATTGTCATGCTCTTTGGTGACAGAGATGTTCCTATTTTCTCAATGTTTATGTTGCAGTGTATATTATTACATTTATGCTCTTCGGGTGTTTTTTTCTGAAACGATGTATACTATTTCGTTTCACAAAATTCTTACGAGTTCTTAGTAAATGTTTATATTATAAGTTAAAAGAGAAATTCTCTGCAATGCACCACGCTATTTATTATTATTTTAATGAGAATATATGTAGTACTCCCCCCCCCCCCC
>CABFWB010000607.1:93803-108770 GCA_902151455.1 Timema bartmani | reverse complement strand
TCCCGGCACAGATTTATCTGATTGCCAAACCCTTCCTTCACCTCTGACAAGATGTGTATTAATCACAACTTGTGAAAGTGAGGAATGCCAGGCCTCTACCGTGGTTCGGATTCCACGTTAAACTGTAGGTCCTCCATTTCATCTCACAATCACCCAACCATTGCACATTAGCGTAAGTGCGTATAACCCGAACGGGTAGTAAGACGCGGTGCTAATAATAATAATAATAATATAACTCTACATTATACTGGTTGGCCTCTCATCAGCTAATTGGACACAAATAAAACCACTTTGTTGGTCAGAAGGAACAGTTTTGATTTGTGCTTGAAAATCGAAAGTGTAAGGCAACGTTTTGATTAGTGCTCAAAAATCTTGAGTGTTTTAAAACACAGATTAACCACAAGTAGTATAGAAACTATAATACTTTTTATAGATGTTAATATTATTAAATCTTTGAAACTACCTAAGTAACATTTCTATAAACTATACACTAAAATTTTACACAAATTGCGTAGAATAAAACATAGGGCTGGCTATTTTTGTCAAATATAATTAGTAAAATCACTAAATTTGTATATTTTACTATCTATAACTCTTGTTTTAAGTCCCTCAAGAAAAATGCAATAATTACAATAGTGTGTTTTGTTTTTAGACGTGTCCGTTATAGCTTATGTAGTAATTAATTATTGTTAAAGAACATATTTGACTCAACCACAATTCCCTCACCTTTAAATTATCTAAATAGTAGCTATGTATTCACCCACTTCAGTGGCCGAATGGTCTAAGGCGTATCTCTCGTGTTACACTGGCCTAATGATGACTGGTATATCAGGGTTATGATCCCGGTAGGATTTAATGAGGGTGGTCTTCCTACTTTCCTTTCGCGATAGTGCGGGTAGATTTCCTCTAAAATTATTCCTTTAAAAACAAAACAAATGTGTTAATAATTGAACACTCAAAGCTAATCGTAATTAGTTTACCCCTTTATAATAATTGGTGTCTCACTTACATAGACGTGCCTGCAGTGGGTGATCGGGTTAGGGGGGGTGGGGGTAAGGGTCAGGAAATTCATGCTCCTTCCCACCCTTATAATTTTGTTTCAATTATTGTTTTCAATGAGGCAGGCACACACACAAATAATGTAAGAAATAATTATTTTCTGGGAGAAGGATGTACTGAATACTAATCACAATCAAATAAAATAATTTTAATTAACTTCTAAGGGCATCTCGTGTTGGAGAAAATCCATGTGAAGATCACTCCAAATAAATTATAGAGGCACATAACTGAAAAAATTCAGAGTGTGAACCACTCCAAATATCTTTTAGAGACATCTATCTTTAAAAAATGATTCCCTACGATAACCACTCTAAGTAGCTTCAAAGGGTATATAAACTTCAACATTTTATTTGGGGCAGAATCTTTTCGAATAGCACCCGATCCCCTTGGCTTGGGGGTAAAATATGTCCTTCAAACCTATCTTGTTTTGGCTGATTCCAGCACCCCCTTTCCCGCACCCCCTTCCCCTTTGTTAAAATAGCTAAATTAGAGATGGGGTGAACTAGGTAGGGGATAGATTAGGAAATGTATCTGCAAATAGGGTGGAAGGAAGGGTGAAAACGGAAGTGTGGTGGCTAGAAAGTAGGCGGGGCACCAACTCCGATAGGGCACTTCCCCAGGTGGTGAATATGGGTATGCCCACCTCTGCTGGGCGCTTGGCGGACTCGGGGAGTGAAATCCCGGGCACTGTGGAGGACCCAGCGGGGGAGGGTACCGGGGGCGTAATATACCTGGGCAGGACCAAATGGAACTAGGAATAGTTAAATTTCAATTAAATTAAGAGCCAAAATCTGTGTTGTAATGTTAAAAAGGAAATGCATATTGTAATTGTAAAAGTAAAGTCAAAGTTATGTGGAAAAACGGTCCGGATTTAAAGTTTGTAAAATACCGGGCCTGTAAACACTGAATAAAAAAAACCTTTCCCAATACTAAAAGGTTCCGCTGCCACTACACGTATGTCCACCCCATTGATAATAGTCAAAATAAATCAGAAACAATGCAAACAAAAAAAAATTCTACGATTTCTTAAATATGGTAATGGAGAACTCATAATGATCTGGTAATCAGTGTTGCCGGTGCGTTTTCATGGTGCACCCATAATAGCCGCTTTAATCATATTTCATACGCACGATAAATTGCTTTGCACATTCCCTTGCTCTTGTTTTGTTTGTTCTTGCATTTTGCTAGCTTTTTGATACTCTGCACACTGTTATGGAGGAGAATAAAACCACCATACTTCCATAAATATGGACTATATAGAAAAGCATTCTTTGAAGCTTCTCAGGGTCAGCAAAGTACTCCAAGATTACCAATTGAATCTCTAAGCCCTTATAAACGATTAAAGCGCGATGTTCCGATGACACTTTTTTTTTAATGAGGCTAACAGCAAAACTATAAAGGCATATATTAAGAAAATAGATTAGTAATCTCAGAAATTAAACCAAGACCAATAACTTGAAGCTCACATGACAGCTTGGGAAACAAACACTTCATAGAAATAAAGAAAACTGAAATTAATATAAATGTGTCAGTTATTTATTTCAAGGTATTGATCAATTATTTGATAAAAACACGAACAAGTATTACAACCGAAGAAAAGATGTTTAAATTTGACACAGTTATTATTTCACTTTTATCAAACATCTTTGGCCTTTCTTCTAAGGAATTAGAAGTAGAAAATTAAGTTTAAAAAAAAAGTAACAAATATGTGTAGGCCTGCTGTACACTTTCTGGACTAGTTTCAGACCACTAGTGTGTAAAATGTATTTACGCAATTTTTTATTAAGGATACCGATGACTTTAGGGTGACTCCTGTCACTGGTGCTTCTTTCGAATGAGCTTTATTTTTTTAACTGAATCATATTAAGAGTAAACTTGGATCTACAATGATCCAGGACCACTTGAATACGTTGATGCTTCCTTTTATTAAACTAAACCCTTTAACAAATTTGGGCGTTGATCTAATTATTAAAAAGTTCAAAAGCTTAGTATCATTAGGACATAATTTGTGTCTGTGAACATCATTTATGGTAGGCGCGGAGTTAAAACCAATTAGTTCACCCCACCCCCTCCTGAATATGCCCATGATAGAGTTTTTACGGTCAAGATTCAAACCTTGACCTCTCGGTCAACATCAATCCGATATATTGTGAGTCTGACGGCGTAGCTCATGTGCTCACAAGTGTGGGTTTGAAAGTAGCTTGTGCTTAGTTTTCTTTGCCTTACTTTAAATATGACGTATCTTACAAAGCTGGATTGTTGATGAATGCCAGCATTTTCTGGTACTAGCTTTCTACTCATCAGTGATTACATTTTTGTGAATGTTTAGCATATTTCAGCAATTTTACAAATTTGAAATCTATCTATATATTTAGTAGAATGAGTAGTTTTTTTTTGGTCTATAATGAGCAATACGTGATACCTACCCCACACCAAGGATTCAAATTTTTAAAAAATATTTGATTATACAATTTTTAATAAACTTAAAACTTGATTGGAAACAAAGTAATTTTATATCAAAATACTTTATTTGAACAATTGATTGGTTAACGGGACAATATCTTGGAGAAATCTCCATCAAGTAGTTTGTATTGTGGTGCAACTGTAGCGTGTCATTTATATAATATGACATCGACAGTCAAAATTCCAGACAGACACTTGAAACAAGATAACAAGTATTAATCTATTCCAATAAGAAGAAACAGGTGGTGACTCACTCAGAATTGATGTTGCCGGGCGTCGAGGAACATTGCCCCATTGCACCATTTCGGTATCGTGAGCATTTTAACTTCTTGATCGAAGGGCACACGTCGATGAAAAGAGAGATTATTGTCTCTGTTCGCCACTCCTGCTGACAGCGCTAGTGAGAAGGTGGATTTATTTCGCAGCTCTACCCCTTCTCCCCTTAGAGCTCCATGTCCTGTCCATGTTCTATTGCCTGTGGAACACATTTTTGTATTCCATTGTAATTATTCACCGGAGGAGGAACTATTCCATACAACTTCAGCACCGAAGACTACTGGTGGCCACGATGTGTCAGGCGTCGGACTCAATGCCGATTCGCAGAGGAATCCTCTTCTGAGAATATAAAATATCAAGTCAGAATGTCTGACGTTGCTATCTATGTCTATCAGACATAGTTTCATGTATTAGAATATTTTGCTTTATTTTCAATGTCGATTAGATATTGAGTGTCATTTTAGTGTGTCTGACGCTGCTATCTATGTCCATCAGACATAGTTTCATGTATTAGAACGTCTTGTTTATTTTCTATGTCCATTAGACGAAGTATATTATGTTATAGTGTCAAACATTATTTTCTATGTCCATCAGACATAGTTTCTTGGGACAGATAGTCTGACGATTATTTCCCTATGCCCATAAGGCATAGATTAAATACGCGGGCTCTCTGCTCTACATATTTATAGGATCAGGTGATTGTGTATACTGAGTCTAAGAATTAGATTTCCTTTTCTAAGTCTTTGACATTGTTATATTTTTATGACATCCTAAACGATATGATCTCGTTTAGAATCTCTTTATGGCAACAATCAGATCATATAACATTTTCTTCTTGAACCTTGTTAGGTCAGTGACTAGTTTCAGTCACTCTTACACCCTTGTTTGTGTATCTATTTACGGTGCGCAACCTGTGGGAGCACTACTAGATTGAAGTAGTGGCCCGCGAGGATAATTCTTTCCTTTCGGCCCCTTCAGGCGCCATATTTATCTTAGTGTTCAAAGATAGTTTGTACTAGCTATTGTACGCCCTAGTAATGGGTAAATGTATAAATTTACTATTGATTGCTCTGGCAGTACTCATTAGGAAATGACCGGCCATAGTAAATTACTGTGTAGATGCCTGATTGTTAGCCATCGTTTATTTGTAAAATGGAAACTGCTCTTATAGGATATTATTCTTTGGTTTTTCATAACTCTCCTTGAGGGTTAATACAAGCAAGCTAGCTTAAGTAATTTTCTTCTTAGTAACTCTAAAAATATAGGATTTGATGCTATGTTTTTATTTTAATTGTTTCACTATTTTTCATGATTAGACCTCTCAGGTATTTGTCTGGTGTTAGCCTGGCTAGATTGTTTTTTTGCATATTGCCTAAAACTTAGTACCCCTTTTTACTGTTACCGAGTTGTGTCAAACGCTTCATCGTTCGGGTAAGAGCGAATATCCCTATTTATAGAGTTATAAAACTGAACGAAATGTGCTATCTAACCTCTGTCGGTTCTTTGTCTACAAAGTAATAATACCTATTCGTCCAACCTAATGTTTTCCTCCTCGATAACGGAATACAGTTATCGTTAGTTAATTGAATTAAAATCTTGTCACTCATATGTAATTATATATCTTTTTATTTTTTAAAAAATAAACTTATTTACTAAACTTATATATTTTTGTGATGCATTTTCCTTCCCTATCCTTCATCATGTATAACTTATTTAATTATGTAAAATCTATCGTTTCTTATTATACGTGATAGGAAAAGCAACAATACGCAACTAAGGAAAAAAACTCGATTTTCCGGGCTTAGTATCGGGAGGAGATACACAAATAACCGATTTGATAGTGAATATTATCTCACTTCACATAACAAATGATCGATTTCTAAAATATAGTTTTACTAGATTCAGTGGCCAAATGGTCTAAGGCGTCACACTCGTGTTAGACTGGCCTGCTGATGACGGGGAGATTGGGGTTATAATCCTTGTTGGGTTCACTGAGGGTAACTTTTCTTAAATGGTTTCCCACCCTCTTCCCATAAAAATGCAAGTATATTATCTCTAAAATGATTCCTTTCTCATCCCTGCCCCATTAGTATTATTATCATATATGCGTGTAGCCTGAACAGGTAGTAAGACGAGTTGATAAAAAAATAAATGGTATGGTGCACTACTTGGACTTTCTCTCTTTTAATTTTAAAATAAAAACATTTACCAAAAGCTCGTAAAATTTGTGAAACGAAATAATATGCTATACACTGTTTCAAAAACATAATCAAAGAACATATATGTAATAGTATACACTCTTACAGAAACATTGAGAAAACCTTTCTGATCAACAAAGAGGGTAACAATAATACGTCTTTATAAATATTTCATTAAAAAAAATTATGTTTGTTTATAGCTCAGAAACTATTAGTTTTATAAAAATATATTCCAGATTGAGATATTTTTAGTTTTAACAGTACTATCAACTTTACAATGATAAGTTATTTTTTATCTTATATAGTTGCGGATAAATGATCAAAATTGGGATATTTTTTTTCTTATTTAAGCTGTCCTTAGTTATTTTCATGGGAAAACGAGAATTGCCATTTTGCTTGGAGCGTTAAACAAGCTTGGATACAAAATTTAATTAAATCTGTTAAAACCAATTTTGAGAAAATCGATTTTTTCTCTTTCTACTCTTTGGGAAAATACCCTTAATTTTAGGGCTGGATATATAATTTCAAATATTCCTCAGAGGAACCTTATGAAAACCCTAAATACTGAGTCTTAGCCCGATCGGTAAAATGGTTTAGACTTTATTTGGAGATACAGATAGACAGACAAACAAACAGACGGCAACCCCCCAAAAAACACTTTTTACGTTTAAAGTGGTCGTGATTCATGAAACATACATTTTATTAAAATCTCAAGTTTGATCTTTTTTTGACGATCACATTACTTATTTCTTCGAGGGGTCTAGATAAAGGCTTGTTTAGTAAAATATAAAATATCCGCTTCAACGACCGCATGGTCACAGGTAAGGGATTGGATTACCGACTATGAGGAGATTAAGGTATTAATTGCAGTCGGGTGAAATGAGGGTGATAGTTCCTCAATATTTGTCTACATTTGACCCAAGCAAATACGGGTAATCTACCACTTAATTGTACTATACTCCTTCCTACCTCATTCGTGTGAATATGTGCTCAACCCGAACGGTAAGTAAGAAGATTTGCTATAAATAAACAAACTAGTTTTTGGTGGTTTTTGTTCTTTGACAGACCACAAGGTTAACAGTGACCCATAGGAACTCCGCAACTTGTTTGGAAGCCCAGTTCACACGTAGCTGAGCATTTAAATGGGGGGATAAAAAAATCCTTGAACGACTTACGGATAAGCTTCAAATCAGATAACCCAAATACGCATATTAGGGCGCTAACTATTTTCTATATCCACTTCAGTGGCCGAATGATCTAAGGGGTCACTCTCGTGTTCGATTGGCCCACTGATGACGTAAAGATCAGAGTTCGAATCTTGTTCGGGTCTACTGAAGCTGGTTTTCCCTAAATAGCTTCCCACTTTCCTTCCAAGTAAACGCGGGTAGACTACCTCTAAAATACTTTCTTCCTTATCCCTACCTCATTAGAGTAATTATCATATATGTGTATAGCCTGAACACATAGTAAGACGTGGCGATAAAATAATAAACAGCAATCATTAGGAAATCCGTTATTTATTCAGAAATTTAATCACACGTATTTGCAAATCTAAAGAATAAAGAAAATTCCTGAATGATGTTCGGATGAACTTCAAATCGAATAACCCACATAAAAATTTTAAGAAGTTAATTGCTTTCTAAGCTCCTCAAATAATTCTCCTTTGGACCAGCATTTAGAGATGATCCATTTTTACAAACAATCTCTAAATACTTTAAAACTAAGGTATTCAAATTCACAGTCGCAGAAACTGGGAATATATAATTTAAAAAAAAATTAGCCCTTTTTGTGAAGATTCTTGGGACAGTTAATTTTTTATTGTTACGACTCTACGTCATAAGAAAAAAATAATCAAAAGTTACCTGAAGAGATAAACAAACATTAAATGTGTTTTTCAAAGTAGTAAGCTAGATTAAATAATATTAAAAAACTTTTCTTTTTTATTTCGTAGTTCATATTAAAGTGATATTTCACAAAAATCAAATGAGTCTTTATAATACGAAGGTTGGCCTACCAAGCTTTTATGGTTGTAGGCCTACCTTCACTTTTTATTATGGCACTTAACGTCCACTTTCTAAACATACTAATATAATTAACACAAGATCAACAAATGTGTCTAATATTAGATCAGTCACAATAATGGCTCTCACAGCCAACAGTTCATTATTGATAGTTTGAAGCATTGCAGATAATTGAACCCTCAACCTCTGGCCTGATAGACAGACGCGTTTTCAACTAAGATATTTAAGGTATATCAAGTATTCTTTCCTGAAAAATTAAAATATGACTTGTGAAAATAATAGTATAAACACATTTTCTTTTGTTTTAAATTAATTAAAATGTCATGGCATTAATAAATTTTGTTTGAGTGGAGTATCTTAGCGAAAACAACCCACTACTTTAAATCTCAGACTTTGAGGATTAAAGACTCAAATTAGTAAAAGTTGATCATTAAAGATGAGTCGTCTTTAAATATTCGTTAGCTTCTTTACGAGGTTATTACAGACTGGTACTCAGTTTTAATTTACAGTTATCAACCATTAGCTTAAATTTCCCTTCCCAAGATTCTCGAACAATGAGAGAAATGTAGAAAGATTACCTGTCTTAACAAATACTTAGTTTATTTACGTGAATATTAAATTAATTTACTTTGAATATATCCTACACCTTATCTCAGTTGGTGCAGTGTTTGTCTACTGAGCTAAGGATCCCAGTTCCGATTCCTGACATAGCCGAAAAATTGATTATTGGTGACATGTGGGTTTCCACTTTCACAGTAATGAATTAATGGCCCAAGGCCAGGTGCTGTGTCTATTATAGATTCAAGATGGTTTGTAAGTCGTGTGCTAATTTAATAAATCGGCTCAGAAAGAGCGCGTTAAACACCTAAAACAAATGAAAAAACAAACCTTTAAAGACCGAAAGTTGCTATGCAGGAAATGATGGATTTTATTAAAATAAAGAAAACTCTTTAGGTAAAAGAGAAAATTTTAATATTTAGATCTAAAGCGTCAGGATCAATATAGACTTGATTGACAGTGACAAAGAGGTCTGGGCTTGAATTTCAACCAGCTGCATTGGTGGAGGTTTTCTTGAGTTAGCTCTATTGTATTTACCATCCACTATCCTTACTAATGTGAATGCAATTAATGTAAATTAGGTCTACCATCTTCATCACTTACTTCATAGCTTAAGCCAAAATACAATCTATAAGCTCAAACCAATTAAAGCATCCTCAAGTAGGATGGGGCAAAAATATTCCCGCAGTATTCCCTGATTATCGTAAGAGGTGTATAAAGCGATAGAATAGTTGAGCATTAATTCATAAACACCAGAAACCTAGTGGATGTATAAAGTTTCTTGGGTGAAGCTGTCCGTTAGTAGGAGAATAAATAGGCAAGGAGGAAGAAACAAATACCATTACAATTTGTGTTGTAGGCCCCTCCTCCCTCTATTTTCACTCATTTTACAAATATTCAATCTATGCTCCTATTTAAGTCACCTTTCAATTCTCGGTTTTATTTTTTTAAATTTATTCGAGTTATTTAACTTGTATTTTCTGAACCAACTGATTATATCACTAAACGAGCTATACCATATCTTAAATTTAAAACAGACCCTACAACCAGCCTTTGGTCGTTAATTCCTCACCATGAAAGGGTGAACCTACTTTTATACATTTACAAAGATACAATGACACACATTTTTCACCCCTACCAAGAATCAAACCCAGGAACTTTAGATCATTAGGCAAACATGTTACTGTATGAGCTAAGATGTCGGATTTTAGGTCTTAATGATCAACTAAAATATATTTTTAATTTTTTGAACTTTTCATAATAGAAAATCTCTGCTTTTAAACTATGTTTACATATGTATAGAATATGAAAAAATAGTATTATATTTATTCCAGTAAAAACCAAACTCTTGCACTACTCGTATTTAAAAAGAATTGACCATAACCAACGCGCAACATCTGATTGGTACTATCTCATCTACTTAAGGTGGACATACACTGGCGTCACGTCACGATAGGTCACATGAGCTCACGTGAGCAAACAAAGTGCGAGTAGACTTATTTCTGTTGATTAGAGGGGAGAGCACTCACATTGGCGTCACTTCATACACATCACGTGAGGTCATGTCTCCTCACAACCTCACGTGCTCTCACAATATCACCGGCAGCACATATCTCGTGAGGAGCCGTGAGTACGTTGACGTGTCGTAAGTGGCCAAGTCGTTTAGTTTTCTTGGTTGTTAGAGTGCGTTAATTATGGAGAAAACGCTTATTGCCGAGCTTTTCTTTATAAGATACCAAGTCAGGAGACTACAGAGACAAGGAAATGAGAGCCAACGTTTGGGAAGAGATTGGGTAGGAGTTGAAAATAAAACCTAAGTTTTCTTTCATATTTTCTTTATTTATTAATGTACAAACTCAATTTTTTTTTGGGTGCTAAAAGTATACACGAGAAATTAGGAGAAAAAACAAAAATATTATAGGCCTATAACTATCGTAATTTTTTATATACTTTTTTTTAAAGTTTCCACCCGTTTAACTCGAAACGTATGCAAGATTAAAAAAAGTATTTCCGAACAAAAGTTGTGTGGTTTCGAGAGGGAGAGAGAACAGCATTATTTGATTTAGTAGACGTTTTCAAAGTTATTTCTTCTCTATGATATTTTTGTAAGTTGTGGTAATCCTTTGGCGAAGTTCTTAGATCATAGTGGGCTTTGTTTTTTAAATAATATACTTTTGTTAGACCCGTGGAAAAAAAAAATCTTATAATCGAGACCACTGTTGTAATTATTTGTGATTATGCTTTGGGTTAGTAAAACAATAATACCTTAAAATCATTACCTTTAGTATTAAATCACTCATTGTAATAATGTATTGATAATTTGTCAAATGTTTTTGAAATTCAAGATCGAATAAAAAAAATTCTTTCAAACAAAAACTGTTGGTTTTTTGGCTTATAATCAGATGCCGATACAAATATTATAAGTTTCAATTAAAAAAGATATTTACCTTAAAATTAATTTGAAGACATCCACCAAATAAAAAAATTAATAAGGCTGTTCTAGTTCCCCCTCGACACCAAACAACTTTTAAAAAAGATTATTTTTCGTATTTTGCACACTTTTCGAGAAAAACAGCCAGAGACTTAAAAAAACAAAAACAAAAAACTGTGCATGTAAAATACTTTTTTTTTTCACTGTCCATCAATTAAAGTACAAACTAGAGAGGATACGTTATGATATTTTATTCTATTATGATTATCATGATGAGTGAAGTCCTCATCGGATCGTGGGTAATTGCCAAGGTACTGAGCCAACAGA
Source organism: Timema bartmani (assembly GCA_902151455.1). Classification (NCBI taxonomy): domain Eukaryota; kingdom Metazoa; phylum Arthropoda; class Insecta; order Phasmatodea; family Timematidae; genus Timema; species Timema bartmani. The sequence continues at coordinate 97,437 of CABFWB010000607.1, read as the reverse complement.
TGAATTGAGATAATCTTTGAAGTAATCTCTAACATCTGTTGCCTCTAGGGTTGCATTCCTCCTCAGTTGCTCAATTTCATCAGGGGGATTGTGTTATTGGCAGAGAATGCTATGGAGGCAACAAGATGCCAGCACCAGTTTATCGACAGTTTCTGGTTGTACTTCCAAAGGCCAACGAAGGACTCTCCACCGGGAAGCTAGAATACCTAAAGCATTTTCAACGACCCGTCGAGCCCGTGACAAACGATATAGTTGTAGACCTTTTTGCCTTGGACCTCTCCTAAATAGTGTCTGCTGTATGATCAAAGTAAATATGTTTTGACGGGAAAATCCTCATCTCCAACTATTACGTATAGCAATGGAACAGAATTTTCAACCAAAGGTGTACGTGGTGGAATGTTCAGTAGCTTGTCTTTGAGTTTTTTTCCCAATCACAGAAGTTGAAAAAACATTACCGTCACTGTTCTTACCATATGCGCCTACATCTACAGCAATGAAACTATACTCAGCATTAAGTAGTGCAAGGAGAACTTACAAATGAAAACCTTTGTAGTTGAAGTATTTTGACCCTCCACTAATTGGGCACTGAATAGCAATGTGCTTCCCATCAATTGCTGCCAGATAATTTGGGAACTGCTAAAGATCCCGGAATTTTTCTGCTGAAGCTTTTCAAAAGTCTTCATTTGGCTTTGGCATAAAAAGAGGACCCAATATTTTCCATATAGCTTCACAAACACTTCTAACTATCTTTCCTACTATGCTGAATTCCAAACAGTAACTGAATCCCAGGCTTCTAAACGAGTTTCCAGTGGCCAGGAACCTGAAAATAAAATAATTGCTATAAATACTTATCAGTAAATAAACATAAAATATTTAAATCTAATATAATTTTATTTCATATATTTCTATTTTATTCTATATTTCTATTCAAATTAAGCTACTCTTTTTTCCAGCTGGAACTGCGAAAGATACGTGGGAAAAACTACGGAGCTGTTTCATGGAAGCACTGAGCTGACGACGGAGTAAGAAGAGTGAAGATGGACAACAAAAATGACTCCATGAAAGTTCGAACAAGAAATGTCATTTCTTTTGCCCTATTTTGGTACAAAAAAGACACAGAGAAATCTTCAGCAAGTGGATGAACTCCATGAAGAGGTGGCATATAGCCCAGAAACAAGCACTAATAACAAATCTGTAGATGATATAAACATTTAATGATGAATTTCCATCTAGTCAAGACACTCCTCAAACTCAACAGGGAGATCATATAGCATCTTCAAACGTTCAAAATGAAAGGGATATAAATTATCAAAGCATTGGTATTAAGAAAATAAATGGTACGGAACTCCGCATGGACTTTCTCGCTCTATTGTTTAAAAAAATTGAGTTATTTACTCAAAATTAATAGTATAATATACACTATTAAACTCGATAAAAAAAATTGCGCTATACATACGTAGAACATTTTTTGAATCATGGTTTTAAATTTCATAATTTTATTTTTAAAGAATTAACGTCTTCATTTGTATATTTGGACAAAAAAAAATATCGATAATAGGTCCCCAAGGGACAAAAGTTTTTATTAAAATTTTTACTTCCGTTTAAAATTTTAGTCATTTTACTAGAGGGTATCTTATGGTTATTGCATTGCTATTAAATTTCTCTTTTATAAATCCTGACCAATTAAATTGGTAATTATTGAATATTGAGTCTAAAATGAGAGAAATAGAATCGTTGTAGCCGATTTTGAGAAAATGGAATTTTTCTCTTTTCAGCCTTTAGTAAACTGCTATTAATTTTAGGGTTAGACAGACGGCGTTGTAAAAACACATTTTAGGGTTTGGGGGATTATGGAACGTCGACATCCATCAACATCTCGGACTAGATTTTTTTGACGGTCGTAATACTTTACCTTACCGTGTTGGCAAAGTTATAAGAAATATATATTTGTGTATAGCTTGAAAACCTTTGTTTTTATAAGAATATATTTAAAGTAAAAGATGTTTATTTTAAATAGCTACACATGCATGCAATGATAAGTAATTTCATATCTCAAAGACTTACGGAGAAAAAATTAAAAATTAGAATTTACGCATCAGACCGGAACCCTTAAAGTCATTTTGACGAAAAGTTGAGAGTAGTCATTGGGTTTGTAATATTGATCAAAGCTTAGAAATGAAATTTAATCAAACCGTTAAGCCGATTTTGATAAAATCCATTTTTTATCTTTCCGCGCCTAAGGAAAAAACCCTTAATTTTAAGTTTGGATATCCAATTCCAAAACTTCTTCGGGGTAAACCTATGAAAATGCCAGATACAAAGTTTTAGCCCAATCGGTAAAATAGTTTAGGCTCTAGCCCAATGTACAGACTGAGAGATAGATGGCATTGCGAAAACAACTTTTTAGAGTTCGGGGGGTCATGGGACACCGACATCCATCAAAATCTCGCGTTCAATTTTTTTGACGATCACAATATTTGCTCTACCTGTAAGGTAGCGATAAATTATAAATATTGATATTGTGTCCCCGTGGATCAACACTTGGTGTTAAAATGTTGACTTCCGGTTTAAAATTTTCGACATTTAATAGGTGGTGTACAACTTATGGTTATTGCATTGCTATTACATTCCTCCTTTACAAATTTCGACTAATAAAATAGGTAAAGATTGACTATTACATCTAAAATGATAGAAAGAGATCATTGTTGTATAAACATTTGCCCTAAGAGGTTGAGAGAAAGAGAACATACACTTTTTGAGAGACTTTTTAATTTCTTACTCTATGGCATTAGAGAATTATTGCGTTAAAACTTAAGTAGTATATGTTTACAACTAAAGCTCACAAAATTGTATTAATATATTTGCCAATATCTCAGAAACGGTTGGTTTTATAAAAATATATTTCACATAAAAGTATTTTATTTTTAATAGTACTACAATTTTGTAATAATAAGTTATTTAGTATCTTAAATAGTTGCGGAGATACGGAAATTCTCACTTCTGCAAAGTACCCTGAAAATCATTTTCGTGCGAAAATGAAAGTAGCCAGTTTATTTATAATCTTAATCAACACCTAGATACGAATTTTAATAAAAATTGTTAGAGCCGATTTTGAGAAAATTGATTTTTTTTCTCTTTTTGCTTTTTATTAAACTACTCTTAATTTTGGTATTAAAAAGACACACAGACAGACGGCATTGCAAAGACCACTTTTTAGGGTTCGGGGGTTCAAGAGACGTCGACATCCATCAACGTTTCAGGTTAGATTTTTTTTACGGTCGCAATACTTTACCTTTAGATTTCATAAAGTTAATATATATATATATACTAGCAGACCCGACAGACGTTGTCCTGCCCGAACGTGTGTTTTTCGTTTGGTTGGCATAATTGATTTCGATAATAAAACAAATACTATGTGATCATCACAATTACAAATTCACAATGAACTCCAATTAGTGAGTAACACAAATATTACAAATTCTGTGTTTGTCAAGACAACATACAAAATAAAACTTCTATTCATTTTTGGAATTCAGCCCACAACTCCACAAATATCAGCTGTATCGAAAAAAGTTGCGAATCTTGCTTACAAATCTGTATGCCGGGTACAGTTAATTTTATTTGATTGATCCCC
>CABFWB010000607.1:34225-93008 GCA_902151455.1 Timema bartmani | reverse complement strand
AAAAAATGTCATCAAAATCGGTCCAGCCAACCCCCCCAAAAGGTCCCTAAAAAATAAAAAAATATCATAAAACCCGATTGCAGTGCCACCTACCGGGTCCAATTGTAAATCTAAACCATCCACGGATCCACTCAAACACACACAAAAAATTTCATCAAAATCGGTCCAGCCGCATAGAAGGAGTTCAGTGACATACACACGTACAGAAGAATTATATATATTAAGATATATATATATATATTTGCGTATAGCTTGAAAGTTATTGGTTTTATAGAAATATATTTGAAAAAGATATTTGTATTATAAATAGATCTACATATTTGCATGATAAGTAATTTCATATCTCAAATAGTTTCGGGGATATAATAAAAAATGAAAATTTACGCATCAGACCGGAGCCCTTAAAGTCATTTTGCCGAAATATTGAAAGTAGTCATTTTGTTGGAATATTTAGAAATATTTAGAAATGAAATTTAATCAAAATCGCTAGTGGTGATTTTGAGAAAATCAACTTTTTCTCTTTTTGCCCTTCAGTAAACTATCCTTAATTTTAGGGTTAGATAACCAATTTAAAAACCCCTCGAAGCAACCCTATGAAAACTTCAAGGTATCTTGTAGCAAGGAAAAGGAAAACTCCAGTATTTCAAAGTACAAAATAATGAAGTATATTCCTTTATTATCGATAAACCAAATAATGATAGAATACATTTTCCAGAAAATGGATGTACTATGATTCTCTACCTATTAAGTCAGCAAAATTTATTGACATTAAAAAACTCATGAAGTTTGTCCCAGAAGAGAACAAATAGTTTTACTAATCTTTAAGGTCAAAACCAGACGGTGATGATGATGATGATGATGATGATGTAACACAGTATGACAGTGACTTTGATTATAAAATACTTATGTATCAGCATGGATGTGATCTGAACAAATTTTTAATAATATTATGAAGTTTCAAAAAAGTTATTTGTGCTAATAACAAACATATTTGTAAAGATAGACTGAAACAAATCTAATGGAACTTGTGTAGTACATTATAAATAAAATAAACATGACCTAGAATATTGCTGCCATCTAATTCTTCCCTTCTTTCTCCAAAGGTTTTATGAGAATATCTATAAAATTAATTTAAAGAATGCAAACTTCTCCAATCTTAAATTTCTAAGCGTCTGCTACTAAAACATGGTAACTACATTCTTTATACAGAAAAAAATTAAATATAAGTATTGAAACAGTATTATTTTGTATCTAAAATAATTTACTCTGGTTAGTACCTTCCTTTAAAAAAATACAGGCCAAGATTTTAATTAAAATCCCCCAGATATTATGCTTTTCCTCTTTGCTGAATTTCCGTTATTTTGGAGTTAGCATGATTTAGAATTCAGGTTCTTATTTGTGAAGAGAGTGTGTCATGCAGCACAGCGCACTATCTGGTCGATAATCTCAGTTATATATACTGTAGCCGCTACTTTTTAATTCAAATAGCTCCTCAATTGTCCTCACGAGGCTATTTAAATATATATATATAAATATAAATATATATATATATAAAAATATAGACTACCAATGACGGAGAGATCAAGGTTCGAATCTCGGTCTGGTGTACTTAGGTTTTTTTCAAAACAATTTTAAACCATCCCTCCACCCAAATGTGGGTACACTTATCATACATTTAACCTTACTTATCCCTAAAAACAATAAGCGTAATTAGTACATAACTACATAATCAAAACGGGTTGTAAGAGAAGGCGCTAAAAATAAAAAAAACTAACTACCACCAGATAAGATTACGTTATGATTATCTTTATATATATTTTTATACAACAATAAAACAAACGTCAAAAAGTAATATTTAAACTATTTTAAAATCAAATTGCCAAGAACAATAAATGACTCAACTATCTAAAGATTTGGAAGATTTTTTAAATATATATATATATATTTTTTTAATTTACAGAGCCATTAGGAAATAGTTTTTTTCATTGAGGTCTGATACATTTTTAGTTTTGAGAAGTCATACCGTAATTCTATCAAATATTCATTATTAATGAACGATGCAGTATACATTCTACATTGACCATTTATTCTAACATATTAGGAGTGATAAACGAAATGCAAGTATTTTTTACTTTGCCTTATTAAATTTTTTCTATTTAAATTCTACCTGCTCATGGAAGAACAATTATCTCAATACAGCCTCGACCAGCTTAGGTTTGTTTAACTCATTTTTTTTAGCACCGTCTCACTACACGTTCGAGTTATACGCTTATGTTACTAACTACGCTAGTGGTTTTAGGGACTAGGAAGTTTTTTTATAAAAAGTATACCCGCATTTGCGTGGAAGTATAGTGGAAAACAATTCTTTGGAAAAATCACTCTCAGTATACCCAACCGAGATTCGAACCTCAATTTCCTCGTCATCGGCAGTCATGTTTATTGCGATAGTAGCGCGTTAGACCACTCGGGTGCCGAAGCGGGGTTTCTACTTAATTTTCACTCTCAAGAAGTGCGGGTTGACTAAAGCCGCGTATACACTAGGCGAACGAGAGCGAACGAAGGGTAACGAATAGATTCGGTTGAATTTGTTCGGCGTTTGTTTCAAAATTCGCCTTGCCGTCCACATTAAGCGAACCGAATGTTTTCGCGGATGTTCGCTCACTTTCTCTAGTTGTCTGGTTGAAGCTTTGGCACTGCTCTCTTTTTAATTAAGTCCGATGAAGATTTAATTACATCCCCTAGTACATCATCTATATTGTAATCAGTAAAGAAGCTGTTCAGCCTAGGAGAAGATTATCATTAGCTTGCTAGCGAATCTCCTCTGATGTCCCAACCAGTGAGCGAACTTTGGCGAAGCGAACGAATCCGTTCGGTGATGTTCGTGTATACGTACACATTAAGCGAACAAATTCGTTAGTTACCCTTCGTTCACCCTAGTTCACCTAGTGTGTACGTGGCTTAAGGATTGAACACCGATTGGGCCAAACAGTACCGCTCACAGTTCGAAATATAAAACATTGCCTATTGGTACCATGGTACCGGAACCGGAACTTCAATTAGTGTTTCGTGCCTGAGATACAGAAGCGTAAGTTTAAAAATAGTTGTAGTAGATGAATCGAAAAATATATTTAAAAAAATTTAATGATAAGCAATAAAATGCCTGTCTAAACTAAGGAATAGTACATGCTCATCCCACAAGTTGGGGTCTTCAACGGAGGAACTTACTGTAATTTGTCACAAATATATCATAGATTCGGTCTGGTCTTTTTCCTTCGTTTCAAAGTGGTCTGAAGTTTAACGGAATAAATTATTTTTATACTTAAATTAAATCTGGTGCTTAAAGAAAGTTGGGTGATGAAAAAAGTTCGATTTAAATTTAAGTATTTTCTCATAGGCTTAACATTTCAGTTACGGATTTATTTGCGTGGTTTGCTTTGGAAGTGGGGGGTTTTCTCCCCTTGATAAATGATTTGTGTCACCCTTCACCCGTTTGGAATAAACTCTCCCCCTCTCTTGGAATAATCTTGCCTCTCTCTAGATTTATTTCACTCCCTTTTGATAGTATCAAATATTAAGCTGAAAAAGGTTATTTTATCGAACTCTAAATACCTTCCAGAGGCTGTGATATTATTTAATATGCTCACCTGCTTTTATTAGAATTTATTTTAAAAAACAATTATATATCGTATAAGTTTTTCAAGAGTCTCTTGGCAGATAGCTTTCAATAATTTTGGGGAATTGGGTTTTATTAGTATCCCCTTTTGTGTCAGTAATCACTAATTGTGTTTTTGTTTTTACTATAAACAAGGATGTTTTATTAAGTATATTTTAATCATTTACCTGTTTTGAGTGCAATAATATTTCGTAAGGTTTATTTGAAGGTAATAGATGCATTGATTATTTTTGAAGGGATTGATAAGTTGGATCTGTTCAACGTGAAATGATACAATGGTATGTACTCATCACTAGATATAGTTCGGTTAGTCAAATCTCACTGGTAATAGTGCGCAGGACATGCGGTGCGAATGGAAGCTACTGCAATTACGTTCAAGGTGTTGACTGTTAAACGCAGATGGGAGGTTAACATCAGTGACTCAGATTGTTGTGACTGACAGGTATCATAGTATGTTAATAATGTTTCATAAGCTTAAAGGTAACAGAATTTGTATTGGCTCTACCATTTTGTTATTTGAAAATTATTCCAGCTATTTATGCCGTTTATTCTCTTAAATGTAACAGAAATATATCTTGAAAATGATGGTATCTATATAAAGTAAAGCTAGTAAGTTAGCATCACTAACTGTACTAGAATGTTAATGAACTAATTCCAGGAGAAAGATATTTCCTGTAATAGCCTGAACATTCCCCATTTCGGCAGAGTCTTCTTGTGACAGTTTTGAAATCTACACTCCAGCTCAGGCTATCACTGCTTTGACCCACTGTGTCCATCCAACTTTTGATCTCGCAATCCTTCTATAACTTTACAGACACGAAATAAAAACTTTTAACACCCTAGGGGAACGTATAAAGAATCATAACTTATCCAATTCGATTGTATTTTAGAGGATTTTCCTTTCTTTCTATGTATCAATGTGTTGGTGCAATTTTTTAGTCCCCCATTTTGTTGAAAGTATGGATTTTTATAAGCCAATAAAATATAAAAAGGTAGGCCTTAGCCATATATTACAGACTCACTCAGTTTGAATCATCAAAATTTCAAACCCATTTCGGTCATAAAATGGTCTCACAATATCCTGTTCTTCTTATGATTGGGGTATCGAGTTAGAATCCCTGTCGAGTATATTGGGAGTGGTTTTTACTAGCTGGGTGTTCATTCTCCCTCCAAGAAAATTAGGGTGAAATGCATCTAAATTAAACCTTCTTTGTCCCTAGCACATTAAAGTAATTATTTTATACAACATGGTCGGGAATAAAGTACATCGAAAGTTGGGAACACTGTGCATCGTAGTTATCGGTAGGAAGGCGACATGAAGTTGCTGTTGTGCAACCTTGGTGCTTGAAGTGTACGGTCATATTGCACAGTGATAGCCAATGGCTTTAAGTATTTGTGAGAAGGCCTTTGATGTAGAGTTTTATTTTCGGTCATACGGGATCGGCCGTTCAGGGGACCCAGTGTTAAATGTGCGTTTGAACTTTTTGAAGAAGAGTGCTATAAAATACCACTTCAAAAGAGGACAGTATTATTGTTACTAAGAAAATATAATCAAACTGTATCAGTTCTTTGTCAATGAAAAGATTATTCTGGAAGAAAACACTCCTCCACAGACAATGAGTATGCGGGGATAGTGCTCGATAAGATTCTGCGGTCATCAAAGAAAAGTCAGCGGCTCATTGCGAAATAAATCTGTATGAAGAGTAGACTGCCGATTACGGGGAGATCAAGGTTCGAATCTTGGTCGAGTGTAATGTAGGTGATTTTTAGTAAATGATTTTCCACTCTCCCTCCACGCAAATGTGGGTACACTTCCTATTTATATAAACTTCCTCATCCCTAAAATTCATTAGCTTAATTAGTACATAGGCGTATAAACCACACGGGTAGTAAGATTCGGTGCTAAAAAAAGGGCTGGTAATCCACATGGTCTAGGGTGTCAGTTTAACGATAGGTCAGATTTTTAGTAGCGGGATGGTCTAAGTTCAAATCTCGACGTGTGATTTAGAAATAGATTTCCATACGTAATTTATCATTGTGGTTTTCCCATCACATTTCCGCGAATATTCAAATGAATTTTCCTAAAATTACTTTCTCCATAGATTGAGCCGTTAAATAACCCTATGTGTTAAAACGTATGAACTAAAATCAACATAAAATGATCTGAAAGATCATTTGACTATTTAAACTAATTTAAAAGTGCCAACTATCAAAACGTTTAGTAAAGGCTTCAGGGGTGAAGTGTTATACAATTTCTGACATCCTACATCCCTGAAAGCTACACATAATTAAAGAGCGCCCCCTTAGATTTAATAAATGATACCTCGAAATACATTTTAATATTTAGATATGTATTCATCAAATTTATTTTCAAAGTTTCATTTCTAAAATAAACAATAATTCAAAATTAATTCGATTATATGTGATGGTTGCACAACGGTATTATATCCACACCAGACGCTTCACAACCACCCTTTGTTACATTATTCAAATAGTGCACGGTTCATGAACAAATTTAAACTCCGAAATGCTTCACCGTCATGCTCATTGTTGTGTGGACTTAAAACACATATACATATAGCACACTGACTGAACAACTAACACGCAACCACCCGTGCATTTTATTTCTAAATTTTAATCAACACACAAGGCTTGCAAAACCCCCTCCACCCTTTTCACACACAAGCCCACACACACACACACGCACGCGCGCTCTAACCAAGCTTTCACAGTTTTGTTTTAGTTTCATTTCGATGCGTGGAGCTAAATAACACACATCAAAAGGTACTCGCAAACCAACCCTTTCTCCTCCCTCTATTTTTTTTTCAATATTTTAATAAAATTTTCGATATTTATCACGTAGAGTTGAAAATGGAAAAATAATTAGGCATTTGATTTCATATTTTCATGTTCAATCGGGTATTATGAAAATGAAAATATTCAAATAAATATCTCTAATCTTTGTTTACACCCGTGGAGGATATCTATATTTAATTAAACTAGAGAAGCAGGGATGAGGAAGGTATTCTTCAAAAGAAATGTACTCACATTTTCTTAGAGGGAGAGTGGGAAACTTTTTTTGCACCGCATCTTACTACCGGCTCAGGCTGTACACATATGTACTAATTACGCTAGTGAATAAGGGATGAGGAAGGTTGAATTTAGAGGAAGTGTACCCGCAATTGCGCGGAGGGAAAGTAAAAAACCATATAGGCAAAACCACCCTCAATACACCAAGCTAATATTATAATTCTAACTTCTCCATCTCTAGTAAACCAAACTAGTGAGCTTGACGTTTAGTGCGCGCTACCACCGATGCGGGTGAGGTAAATCTTCTCTAAACATATTCTCTACTCACTAGAAAAGTTTTTATTTACTTGATATGTTTGTAACAAATGGTTTTACAACAACTCAATATTTGGGATTAAACCCACTTTGCTGGCCACGAGGTCTAATACGCTACTCTCGCTGAAGACTAGACTGCCGATGAAGGGGAGATTAAGGTTCGAATCTCGATCGGGTGTATCAAGGGTAGTTTTTCCTAAATAGTTTTCTACTCTCCCTCCACGAAAATGTGGGTACACTTCTTCTAAATATAACCTTCCTAATCCCTAAAACCTTAAGCGTAATTCGATGACCTGGTGATCTCGGGGTAAGGTGTGAGGGGGCCGGGGTTCAATCCTCGGTCCCGGAACAGATTTATCTGATTGCCAAACCCTTTCTTCACCTCTAACAAGACGTGTATTAATCACAACTTATGAATGTGTGGAGTGCCAGGCCTCCACCGTGGTTCGGATCCCACGTTAAACTGTAGGTCCTCCATTTCATCTCACAACCACCCATCATTACACATTAGCTTAAGTGCGTATAACCCGAACGGGTAGTAAGACGCAGTGCTAATAATAATAACATTAGCGTAATTAGTACATAAGCGTACAACCCGAATGGGTAGTAGGACGTGGTGATAAATATAAGTATTATCTTGGAGATGAGAAGAGATAGTTTCAGTCATAAATCACACGTGATGTGCCAGGTCCATATTAGAATCTTGACCTTCTTGTGGCAGGCAATAGAATCTGTTGCAAACCTGATGTCTTTGACCATGTGACCACCGGTGGGGGTTTGTAGCTATGACTACCATTAAAAATAAATAGTTTCTTCATGAACCCATCACTTTTATTCGGAGAAAACGAGAAGCTATTTTGATTTATAGGGAAATGCGCAATGCCTGTCATAAAGTGTTGTCTCCATAATATATGGTATTTACAGGAATAAAGGTAAACAAATAAACGGAACTATGTAAATAGCTACATAAAAATAAAGCTAAAAAAATTATACGGAATTAATGTTGTGTATAGATAATCGCATAAACAAAATAGAATATATGTTTGTCCATCTGTGTATGTGTGTAAGCGCTAGAACTCGAAAACGAAAAAAAAAGTATTCAGTTGAAACTTGGCGTACATACTTCGGGAAACCTAAAGGTGTTCACCTTGGGCGTGTATTTATTTTAAATATATTACAAACATGACGTCACAAACCACGTGATCAACGCTAAATAATGTATTAATATATACTGCTTTATATGGATTTAATTTGTTTTCTATTTCATGTGATTATTAAGAAAAAAAATATTAAAAATTAGTTTAGGTACTGAAAATTATGTCTTCTTTCCTTATCCTTTCCACGAGCGTTGTTCCCATTTAGTTCCCTCACCACGGACTCAAGACTTCTTCCTCTGGTCTCTAGGGCGACCATCGCGACGCACAACATCCCAGCTATAAAGACTACCGGGAACATCTAGAAGCACCCCTGCACACTCAACATCCACGCCATTGTCGGATACAACTTGACTACGGCGAAAGACAAAAGCCACAACGCCATGCAGAAGTTTGTCACCAGCCCTTTAACCTCCGGTGCATTCACCTTTTGAATAGTCATGAAAGGGATAGGTAGTCCGACACCTTATCTCAGTCGATAGCATGTCTGTCTACTGAGCTAAGGGTCCCAGGTTTCGATTCCTGGTATGGCCGAAACATTTGTCATTGGCGAAACGTGGGTTTACCCTCTCACAGTGATGAATTAACGGTCGGGGACTGGATGTTGTGTCTGTCATAGCTTTAAGCTACATTATAAGATATATGAAGCTACGACAGGCCTAGCAAGCCGGTAGTGGAAAATATATGGCTTGAATAAAAAAACTGACCCAGGCCAAAGGCTGGAAACAGTAACGGATGTAATGAAGGGGATAGGTCCAATGTCCATAACATTCGTCTCTATGAAAACCGACAAGCAGGCAAGAGCAATACACCCGACGCCGCTGACGTCTATACTCGCTGATCTCAAATAAATGTACACCCTGAAAGTCCTCAATATATGCCATCACACGTCAGTGGGTTATAATTAACTTCTTTTTTCCCAGGCGATCGATAGTGAAGGGAGAGACGCAATTCCCGAGTAGTTGAAGATCAGCGATGGTAACACTTGATATGATAGGTGCAATAGTACAGCCCTACTCTCTCGAAGATATTAAGGGAGCGAAACTGATAATAGCAAATACGCTACAGAGATTCTCGTTAGTGCGGAGTCTCGTGTAAAGCTGGAACACTCGCAGGTTATCTCTCGTAATATTAGGATGCTGCGTGAATTATCAGGAACACTTTATTTGTAGCTGATCTCACAATTTGTATGTGTGTTAAACTCGTTAAAAAATTTTTTTTTGGGCTAAGTGTTGAAACTTATTTGTATTTTACAAAGTAATGTATCTCTAAATTTAACTTTATATTTGACAATGTTTTATATTCCCATAGTTGAGTAACTAAACAATTTATAAAAGTTTTCAAGGACGTTTCCTACCTGTGAAAATAGCATTTCCCATATTTAATAATCTACGTTTTATTCAGCGAGTTTTAAAGATATTACGTTGAAACAAAAGCCATAAATTTTTAAATAGTTCTGAAAATATTCCTACAGTTTCACAAAATTATTATTTTTGTATTGAAATAGTTTTTTTCGTAAAGGTATTTTATATAAATCATCTACAGCTTAGGCTATTTGGTTTAGTCACAAAAAGTCCCATAGGTCTCTTTCTGACAGGATGTAGATTAAAATAGTTCGTGGAAGCATATGACTATCTAAAATAGGAAACAAGAAAAAGGCAATTTTAAAAAGCAAGTCAATGCTTTCAAGGTGCAAATATTATAATGAATTTGTAAACTTATCAGAGAAAGAGGTAAAGTGCTATCAGTAGATAAACAAAGGGTAAAAACTCATTTTCTTTCCTCTTTTTATATTTAGTACATTAGCGTCAAAGTATGATAGAACTTAGACTGCTTAGATGTGTCAAGTTCAAATGCAATCTGCTTCTCAAAATATCTTCGAAATTTCCAAGTAGCAAAATTATTAAATTCTTTACACTTGAAAAAACCCATCATCATATAAGAAATCATTTGGTTTTGGAACTACTCGTGGAAAAGGTGCCTTATCAATACAAATTAAGGTAACTGTATTATAGGGCTTATATCCAAGACACTCTATACCTGTATCAAGGTTTGGTAGAAACAAGCCTATTAGTTCAAAAGTTCTGAGGGAGAGAACCTTAAATTGTCACACAAATATATGCCTGGGACGGTAGCGACGTGTTGCGGCCAATTCTTGCATCCGACATTTTGAACGAAGCTCACCTCCTCCACCAACTTACCATCAGAATATTTTCCCATCTCTTTATCAGTTAGCCTTCATCACAGAGAGAAAGACGTCTTGTAATGTTGGTGATACAATCGGAGAATATCTAACGTTCTCGATGTTCCGTTATGATACTGTTTGGTTTTAATTAACCATCAAGCTATGTGAACTTTCTAAACACATAATAAAACACTTGATGAACGTTTCGGGACAGAAAAGAATGGTAATGAAGACAATAATGGTATTTTATTTATTTATTTCATATTTAACATGCACTTTCTGAAGCAACTGTTTAAATAATCACACAACTTATAAATTAACTTAAATCTAGAACAGACACAACACCCAACCTCCAGCTGTTAATTCCTCACTGTGAAATAGGAAACCCACATTTCATCAATTATAATTTTTTTAGGTTATTGCAGGAAACGAACCCGGGACATTTAATTTAGTATGCAGTCAAGATATCAACTGATCTATGGCGTCAAACAAGAATTATATTTAATTCTTGTTTATCTCCCGCTTCAATGGCCGAATGGTGTAAGGTGTCACTCTCGTATTAGACTGTCCTGGTGATGACGGGGAGATTGGAGCTAGAGTTAGAGAAGGTGGAAGAGATCTAGGGTGGCTGTAAGGAACTGTGGGGGAAAAGGGAGCAATAAAGGCTCCTAAGGACCTCTCCTCTCTCCCCTTTTCTACGTAGACCTATCTTTATAGCCTATAATTATTTGTTTTGTGAAAAGCTACCTTTTATAATATATTTATTAAATTAAAATTATTGAAATAACCAAGTGTCTGGAGTTAATTTAAAACTTTTATATTCCTTTTTACGTGCATTATTTTTTTCAGAATATTTGACAATAAAAAAACTTTTTTTAAAAGTTTAACTACAAAAATTATTATGTTCAAAACAGATTTTGTAATATAACGCTCGTGGCAGTTTTCTAAAGTTATGGTTTTGTTTTATTTTGTGCTACGTACTAAATAACGAAATAAAAATTTTCACCTATGATAATGCAAATTCTTAAGGGGAGAATTTAAAGAGTTCACTAATTAATGTAAATGAACATTTTCTCATCATGATGAGTGCCAATTAAGATCGTTGTACAAGATAATATTTTAAGTATATCTTGGTTTATACGCTCTAATAATTCGTTTATTTTAACATAATAAAACATGACTTAATTGTTTTTCATACTTTCTTCACTTAAAAAACGAATATACCTTGTAATTAATAAATATTTGATCTAAAGTTATCCATTTTGATTGATTAAATTTGAAATCGTATGATGATGTAATATTCAGTTGTGTTTCAATAGTCAACTTGACTTTCCTTCTAGTATTGTTTTGTATAGTGCTAAGTTCATGACATTTCAATATATAACTTCCCGTTAGGTTTATCATGTAAATACCAAGAAAGTAACTTTATCAGGATGTTTCATGTTGTACCCGTAAATGAAAAATGACCTATACAAATAAGTTCATAAATATTTAGTTATTGGTAGTGTGACCAACCTATGAAAACAGACTGTGATTGGCCGATATAAATAGCCCTGGCTCTCTGATTGGCTCACCCATCTCCCTCCTTACCTGACCCCTTTTCCACAAATGTACTGC
Organism: Timema bartmani; assembly: GCA_902151455.1. Taxonomy (NCBI): domain Eukaryota; kingdom Metazoa; phylum Arthropoda; class Insecta; order Phasmatodea; family Timematidae; genus Timema; species Timema bartmani. Next base: position 81,034 of record CABFWB010000607.1, on the reverse strand, counting down.
TATTCCCCACTTTGTATGTGTCTTATTCCTGTCCAAACTTGGTAATTCCTGTCCCATTAGTTTTTTATGTGTGCCCATTGGTTTTTATGTGTGCCATTGAATCGTATGTCTGGGTAGGATTGGGACTGGCGTTGGAATTAATTTGTGGGAGCTATTTATTTATTTTTCCGTGATTATTCTTGTCTCGACTTGTCGAACCACCAATTTGAAGACAGGGAGCGGTCGATTCAAGTAAAACAGCATAGATTTACCGTTATTCGTCAATTGTGCTGTCGCGTCTACCGAGTGGTGATGTACTCTCAGGAATCCGCCAGTTGGGGGTAGGGTTTTCCTGAACTAAATGCGGGTACACATTCTACCTGGTCTAATTATATAAAGCGAAATATCTGGTCGACCAGCTTTAACTGATTTTTGATTTCGCTTTATTTTTTTCCCTCTCACAAATGCGGGGTGAACTCAACCACTGGAAGGAAGTACTTGATTGGATGACCGTTTTAACAGCCCCACGAAAGATATCAAGGTTTGAATCCCGGTGGGCACGCAGTCTAAATGTCAGGCTTATCTAATTCTGGCAGGGACGTTGGAATCGAATCCCTGCTGAGTAAACTGTTGGTAGTTCTCCCTTCAGGTAAAACTTTGGAACATTTTCTTAATTATTTCTACCACATTTTGTTAGTTAATATATAGACGCTTAGCCAGAAAGGGTGCGTGTAACTCATCTAGCTATGACGAGGAGGTCGTGGGTTCGAATCTGGCTCGGGTGACTTGGGATGGTATATACTTTCCCTCACTTCACGTGAACGCTGGAACATTTCTACCTCACTCCATTTTATCCTCACCAACAGTGGTCCATGTTGGTATGGCAGATACCTACACCCACGCATGTCGATGGACGATACCATACAACAAATTTTAATAGAATTTTGTGAGGGATAGTGGCCCCTAACTGAGGATTATAAATCACTGTGATGCTTCCGAGCTCCCTGATTGTGCATAATCAGAGCTGTGACAATGCTTTCTAGTTGCAACATCACCCGAATAAGAGATGACACCACTGGGAAAACCCATCGTTGCATATAAGACCAACAAGTACAACGGAAAAACTCCAGAAACAAACCTTTGTGACATTGAAGGAGGGACAGAAGACAGAGGACACCAGGTCGTTAGCCCCATGTCGCCATGGAAATACAATATATTCCTGCCTCGACACGTCAAGCCAGAAAACTGGTGCCAGGGTTCCGATGACCTCACCGGGAAAAACCCATTACCACATATATGGGGGAAGGTGAGGGTTGCAACACCAAAATAGTTTCAGGAGATTGTGACAGGGAGCCATTGCCACTAGCTCACACTATGTTCAGGCAACCGTCGAGAGAAAATGCTCTTGCATAGCGTCATTATTATCAGGTTTCAACATCTATGAAAAGTTTAGTTACTCTGGAAGGTTAACGACTCTCGCTAAGGGCTCGATGGTGCCTTTCAAGTCGGTTACCACTGATTTCAGCCCCCAGGGGTATTTGAAACATGGAGCTCACGAGGAGAGGTGGTGGAGGGAGGGGGGAAAAGTGAAGGGAAGTCCAACAGATTCTTGGGTCAGGGAAACATTTCTCACACTCTACGCTAAACAGCTGGCCAGAGAGGATGCTCCTGCAAGCTTACACGCTCACTAGCGATGCCAACATTTTATGAGACGTCGCGGGAGGAGTGCCCCATGCCATGGACTGCATATTTCCCCACCAATAAATAAGCCACTCCCAAACCAATAGATAAATAAAAAAAACTCCTACAAATAAATGCCAACGCCAGTCCCAATCCTACCCAGACATACTATCCATTGACACACATAAAAAACCAATGGGCACACATAAAAAACTAATGGGACAGGAATGAACCAGTTTAGACAGGAATAAAACACATTCAAACCGGGAATATTAGTACATTTTGTGGAAAGGATTTCAGGGGGAGGGGAAGCCAATCAGAAAGCCAGAGCTATTTATATCGGCCAATCACAGCCTGTATTCAACGGTTGGCCGCACTACTGTTATTGATTGTTTAACTATTTATACTCAACAAAACATGCATCTCTGAAATCAATGTTTGATTTAGATTTAGATTTAACAAACATTTCAAATATTTTATATTCTTTATGATTTGTTTAAACGTTACATTAATTGCCCATGCACCAAAAATATCTTTAACAGACGTTATTATAATTATATAATTGATGTATTTTTATGATTGACCTCGGTGGTCTTGGGGTAAAGTGTTCCCCTTAGGACCAATGTTTGTGGGTTCATACCCAGCCGAAGTCAATGGATTTTTTTAGAAACATAATTCCGTAGCGCACCTTCCTTTGAAGGCGATGTAAAGCCGTTGGTCCCCTGTCAATTGTGGCGTATAAAGTAACCCTGGGATTTATGTAAAATATCTTTCGCGTTCGCTCAAAGAAATTCAGTGTGAAGTAATGGTGAACCACCACATTTTATAAACTCTTATAGAATATGGGATTTCTACCAGATGGTACAGGTAGCACTAAACGGCTGAAGACCTGAGTTCAAGCTGAGCTCCGGATGTTTAGCAATTACATCAAACCAACCTTCGGGTTGTTGACTTAAGAATAATTATTTGTATGGTTCCCAGTATATATTTTCTAAACAACATTATTTCATAACAACACAACATTAAGCCCCAAAATATCAAACTCACATCTCGATTATTAATTTAATCGTTTGACTATGTATATATTTAAATAACTAAGTTGATTTAGTAAATGTATGTTTGTGTATGATTTGTATAAGATAAAAATACTTTTAACTTGGTTAATTTTTAATTTTCGACCTTTAAAATAATTTAAACAAAAGGAATTGATAGTAATATATAATAATAGCTATTATGAGAGATTATGTTGTGATGCTTTACCTAAATTTAGAATCAATTAGTTTTATAAACGGGTAAGTTGAATAAAGGTTTTAAAACACAAAATCATTTTAAATTAATACGTAATTCTTTATATGATGACACAATCTTTGTTTGATTTCACTTAACATACTCTAAGATCAGATTAATACGAGTAAAACTACTCAACAAAGGCTAGCTTACTACCACACATTCAATGTACATGTGCTCATATTAATTAAATATGGGATCATGTTTATATTAAGTGACTATATTGTTATAAGAATGTGGATATACTCATCATCGTTTTATCTGTTTGGTAACAAATAAAACCTTCATGATTATATTTAAGGGGCTCGGAATAATTAATAACACTTCGACCAAACATGGTACTTTTTTGAAATGTCAGAGAAAGTACACGAATTTAGTATCATTATTACTAATTTCGGGATTAACTTTTTTTAACACCGGGTCTTACTTCCCGTTTTGATTGTACAAATAAGTACTAGATACGTTGTTAAGGATGTTGGTTGAACTTTCATTTGTTTGTAGAAAAAGAGACCAAAAAACCGTTTAGGATAAAAATTACTCTCAGCAGACACAACTGGGATTCGAATCCCAATCTGCTCTTAATAGATAGTCCAGACTATTGCAAGAGTGATGCGATGGACTATTCGACCGCCGAAGTGAGTTCAAACTAATTTAACTCAATTTCTTTTGACATGTATTCAGACAAGGAGACGAGCCCACGACAGTCAACAAAAAACTTATTTAATTTTTATTTAAGGTATTTGACCTGCACTTTCTAAATCGACTGATTATATTATCAATACATGACATACATGCTTGCTTAAATCTATAAGACACAGCACCCAGCTCCTCAGCCGTTAATTCAACACATTTCACCATTGATACTTTTTTGGCCATGCTGGTAATCGAATCCTGAACTCTTAACTCAATAGTCAGACATGCAACCGACTGAGCCTAGGTGTCTGAATAATATTAGTCTTAATTGTGTTGCCTCGTTCTCTGGAGTTGCCAGGCAAGGCTGTGGAGTTATACCCCATCTACGATAATAGAGGTGTTAACTGATAGCTAGGAAACGTTATCATATCTACTTTCGTGTATCTATTCACCAAACGATACTATCTGCAAGACTTTATTATGTTAAGCTGATGTTACTTTCGGTAGTCACATGGCAAACAATTTGGTTTTAACTATGATTTTATTTTAACAGTTTCTACAATATTTAATCACAAGATTATAAAAATAACCTTTCGGATTTTGTTGTTGTTGTGAAAGTGGCTTCTGTACTCCACTTAAAAATGCTCTACAAACGAGAGCTTCTAAAAAACTGCATTGTAGTCACAAATTAAGATGGCGAACAAAACGAAAAAACGCTTTATTTTGAAACTAATATTTTGAATGTTATAAAACACATTTATTTATTTTGTTAGCCAGTTATAAGAAGATACAAATGTGTGGATAATACTTTTTATTGAAGAAAGCAACGCCGTAAAGTTAAGTATACCTAAGCCTACATGAAAGGCAAAATTTTGGTGGATGAATAATTATAATTACGGACATGAGCCGTATCTGGGCTATGATAGAATACATTGAAAAAAGACGGGTTCGATTCCCGTGTCCAGATGTTATTTTTTCAATATATTCTATTAATACTTTTAATTTATTATTGCATGCACCATAATATCTCTCGATACCATTAACATGAAACAAAAAAATTACTAATAAATTTTGTTCTTTCAATAAGCTATGCCACCTATACAGTAAGAAGTATCATTAGATGAGTCTATAGCACTTTTTATCAATATTCTGGTGTTACTAAGAACGTAATTACATTTTCCACATTTGTGACTTTCATCCAATGTTTGTAATAAAAACCTTCTGTTGTCTGTACCACTCCAGTCGTGAATGAACTATATATACATTCGCTTTTGACACTCAAAGTTTTATAATACCAGTCAGGAGTGATGGAACGGGGAGATAGAACTAAATTAAAAAGCACCTTCCAAGTGTCAAGGTTAATGATATAGAGTTCGGTATCATTATACGTTATCAATGGGCTTGTCTTACCAGAAGAACATCATATAACCCACGCCGATAGGGCTTGTGGAAAAAGGCACCAGTCCAGTCTCGTCTGGTCGGACGGCGATAAGGAAGTTGGGGTCCGAATCCTGAGTGGATATACTAAGGCTTTTTCCTATCTTTAAACCTTTTTAACACTCTCTTTCCATGTTGATATGGGAACATTTTCTTAAAATTCTACCTTTTTCTTCTATACTTCATTAATTTAAATATACCACTAGCCCGATCGGTAAGTAAAAAGTGGTACATTAAAAATCAACAGTAACATTATTTTAAAACACTCTAATGTCAGTATTAGCTCAGTCAGAAGTGTGTCTGCCCACTAAGCTTAGGGTCCCGGGTACGATTCCTAGCAATGCTAAAATAATTATCAATGGGGAAATATGGGTTTCCCCTTTAATAGTGATGAATTAATGGCCAGGGGGTAGATGTTGTGTCTGTTCTAGATGTAAGTTAGTTTATAAGTAGTGTGCTGATATAATCAGTCTGTTCAAAAAGTGCACGTTAAATATCTTACATAAATAAAACATCTTTACTTAGCTTAATATACAAAAACTATTAAAACATAATAATAATAATAATAACAATGGGCTTAAGAAAATTCAATTATTTTAAAAATTATGTTTTTTTTGGGGGGGAAGGATGGGGTAAGGGGGTTAATCTACGTTTGCATGGGTTAGGGCTGAGGTGGCACGTTGGTAATTTGAACTAATGAATGGATTATAGCCATAGATATTCACTAGAACGTCCCAGTTATATATATTATATATTTACATTCATATGGTTCATATTTTCACCGCATGTTATACTCAAATCTTCTTTCCTTCTTGTCTAAAAAAATTACTCTCCTCCTTCATATTTTGGGCATACAAAATTAAACTACATTATATAACTAGTAGAATAGTGACTAGCTATAATGTACTGGAAAAAACCAAAATAAAAAACCTATGAAAACACATTTGTCAAGAAACGAAGTTACAATCCTAACCTCTAGGCCCCACAATACTATGTTGGGATTCTTCTCATCCTATTTTTAGGGACCATATAAGATGATAAAAATATATTCTGTTATTAATTAATAGTATATTTAAATACATTTTAACATTCTCATGTAAGTTATAAAATCTATAAATATTGGTGTCGTTGGATTGTAGTAAAATTAATAAAAAAAATACAAACTTGTATTTTTGGTCAATATTGAGTCCATTTTAATTTAGTGTTAGTACAATTGATAGCTATTGATAAAATATACATAAAAAACCGCGCCAGCCACAGATCACACAGCCTTACGTATGAATCAATAAAAATTGTATTAGCAAACTTAAAAAATGACACCTTTAATTACAAGGGAATCAAACCCGAGGCCCTTGGATTAGCGAATCATTGCTCTACAGCTAGGCAAATTAGGATTAGAGCACGAGACGAATCACTGAGATAAGCAATAAGGGTTCAACACCCATTTCTAGATAAATTTACGAAATTGATCTCTGATCTGACTACATCCGTATTCTACAGGTCAATTTGATTTCTAAATCTTTGCTATTCATGCACAACTAATTATACTTATTGTATAAGCGTTGGTTTTCTCCAATTAAAAATGTTTTAGTGACTTTTATGACAGTAAAAAAAAACTCTTTCTTTTTAAATCAGTCTGTATCTATTAGATGAACTTGTGTCACGTGTTAGTCTCGTATGTGACGTCATTCAATCGCCCCAAGTCTAATGTTTGGAGCTCTTAGCTTTAGAAAGCTTTTAACCGAACTTGGCAAAACTATTAAAAAAACAGTTGTAGGTATGTTTTCCCACCCAGATTACCGAATGGTGGTCGGTCACGAGAAGACGCAGATGTACTATTCGTTGCGAAAACATTAATTAGGATTGGGTAACTCAAACAAGGGGCGAAGTGTAACACCACGCTACTAGTAGTTCTGTGAACAGTAGACCTCGCTCCCTTCATGTTCTTATCGTTACTACAGTCTTACTAGTAGTTCTGTGAACAGTAGACTTCGCTCTCTTCATGTTATTATCGTTACTACAGTCTTACTAGTAGCTCTGTGAACAGTAGACCTCGCTACTTCCATGTTATTACCGTTACTACAGTTTTACTAGTAGTTCTGTGAACAGTAGACCTCGCTCCCTCTATGTTATTATCGTTACTACAGTTTTACTAATAGTTATTTGAGTAAGGGAGGGAAAATTCTTGCTAAACATTTGCATATGTAATAAAAATCTCATTTATATTTTACTAAATATGTCCAAGGTACTCAGTACTTAAAATTTTAAATTCAAACTGCTTGAGATGGACAATTAAATAAAAAGCATTTGAGGGGTTGCCATATTGAAACGGACAGCCAGATCGAAAAACCACATATCTTCACCGTTCGTTCTAGTATCAAAGAATGTATATGCACAATTTGGTTGAAATTGGTCAACGCATTTGAATGTTATCGCTGAACAAAGTTTCGGACAGACAGGTCAACTGCCGGATAGTCAAGTTAAAATAGTTCCCCGTTTCAATCGGTCAATTATGTCTGATCAACAAGTTTTTCTAATTTATTTGTAGGCGTATTATTTTTCCATGCACCATATCGTACGCTCAGTCCGGAGTATCCACGTATTTACGCTAATAGGGGTTGGAATGAGAAAGATAAGAGCTTAGAGTAAATAGGGTGAACATATCCTACTTCGTGATATTAAGGATTTGAACTTCAATACGCACAACATATTAAAAAAATGAATCTAATTTGTAACTGACTAAGCCATTCACCAATACGAGACATGTCTACCATCTGTTAGCAATAAATGGAACTCGGTGTGGAAGCCCTACACCAACACCGTGGAGGCTATTATGTGATGTACAAGGGTGTTTCTATACGGACGCTGAAAGCACCGAGTCCTTGACGCTGACGCCTGCCTGTAATAGGATTAATCTACACTAGACGTTAAAAGTGGGCCCGCTTTTGAAGGAGTAAAAACGCGATGAAAGCGCTAAACAAGATATACACTGCGATTTTTAGGGCAGAACTTCTCAGTTCAATGGTGTAATCCTCAGTAAAATGGACGCGTTGCAGATAGGTTATATTAGAGTGATTTATCTTTCACAATAGTATTTTTAATAATTAGATTAGATTATATAAATTAAATTATTAATAATACATAAATTGATGAAAGCATTTAAATTTCATGTTTTAACTTTCTCGTGTCAAACATTCAAATATCATACACGGTCTCTCAAACAAACACAACAATGCGATTGTAGTGCCTAGTTGCAACTGCCGTGGAAACGCATCGTGTATTGTGACCAGTGCTGCCAACGTCAGCGTTGACAACGCATCCAGTTGCGTTGAAAGCGCTACGCGCCGACACTATGCGCTTAATACGTTCGTATAGATTAAACCATGTGTTGCACATTGATTGACGTCCACGCGGCGTATAGACTAGCGCGCTTTCAACGTCCGTGTGAAATAGCCCTAAAGTGTATCACAGATTATATTCGGTCTACCCTATACCCAAATTTATCAATACCTTTGAAATAATACTAATGATAAATCAAAATGTTTTCAATGTTGACCGCGGAAAAAAAGTTTGTACATTTTACCTCTCCAGTGAGTGTTCTACTGCCGTGAGAACATATCACAGGTAAAGTTTAGACTAACTTTACTTACCATGGCAACACTTCAGAACACGCCACAGACAACCTAGTAATATGAATTATTATTATTATTATTAGCACCACGTCTTACTACCCATTTGGGTTATACGCACTTACGCTAATGTGTAATGGTAGGGCGATTGTGAGATGAAATGGAGGACCTACAGTTTAACGTGGAATCCGAACCACGGTGGAGGCCTGGCTTTCCTCACATTCACAAGTTGTGAATAATACACGTCTTGTCAGAGGTGAAGGAAGGGTTTGACAATCAGATAAATCTGTGCCGGGACCGAGGATTGAACCCCGGACCCTCAGCACAGAAGTCCGACACCTTACCCCCAGACCACCAGGTCACCTAGTAATAATAATCAACCTTAATTTTGATAGTTACAACTAGGTCTCTTAACATATACTATATCTATTTACATATTTATACAGCGATAAATATATATTACGTTATTATATTTTATAATTTTAAAACATATTATTTTAATAATACGCTCAAGTTTAGGTATAAACTAGAAACGATTTAAACTACCTAGTTCAAGGACGTTGCGTACCTGATACGTAGCGGCAGGTCAAGATAGGATTTCCCATGTTAATATATTTACGTTTTATTCTGAAAATATCTATGTTAATAAAATTAATAGTTTGCTTATCTGTCATGAGCATTACCTGATATCTGCCTCGGTGGTGCAGTTAGTTAACGCGCTATTCGTGTTCAGCTCAGACAGTCGAGCACAGGGAGATCAAGGTTTGAATCTCGGTTGGGTGAACTGGGGTGGTTTTTCCCCACATATTTTCCCACTCTCCCTCCACGTAAATGCAGGTTCACTTCCTCTAAATTCAACCCTCCCAATTCCTAATCCATTAGTGTAATTAATACTGAGGGCCGGTCTTATGACTACAGCATAAATATTGCTATCGGGAGGTCAAAGTTAACTACCAGATAAAAGTTATCAGCCACTTTAATATTTTACGCATATTATGAACTGAATTTATCTGCCGGAGCTATCTGAAGGATAAATATATCTTTATGCAGAAAAACCAAGGTTGGTACTGTTTTTCTGTTGCGCGCATGTGTATAAGCCCTGCAGATACCGTAGCTAAACGAGTGCGAGTAAACAGATGGCGTCACGTGGGCGCAGAAGCTAAGATGTATTGCAAGTACTAATTTCGGTGTCTGCCAAAATGTGGTCAATATTTGGGTACTACGTTTACAAAATTTCATTTATTGTACTCACATTTTGATACTTAATTTGTTCTTATATAAATATAACTCTACAAATAGCTTGTCACTTTATATAAAAGCGTGAATTAAATGTTCTAGCTTTATATAGTTAAAGCCTGGTCCTGTGCTTATTAAACATGTGAACTAAGATTTTAACCTAAAAACAGATTCTGATAGGCGAAACCTCATTAAAAACAACGCGTCACTATGGCAACTACCATTTTAACTTTCAGATAAAAGTTATCGGTACTTAAACCTCCCGATAAAAATGTGATGGATAAATACATTTTATCTGGCCGATAAATGCTATCTGGCAGTCATAAATCGCACTTTTAACTTATTCACCAGATAGAAATATTTATCTACCAGATTAATATTTATCCAGGAGTTATAAGACCGGCCCTAAAGCGTATAATCAGAACGGGTAGTAATACGTGGTGCTAAATAAAATAAATAAATAACATTACGCGATATCTAACGCACGCAGAGGACTGAAATTTAAAATTTAGTAGCCCCTGTGCACGAACATGTGTAACTCGATGCCAGAATTTTTAAATTTTAATTATAATTTTTTTAACTAATCCAAAACAGAACAAATATTAACGTCGCGAGAAAGCTTTACAACTACATTTAATACAATTTGTAATGTAGATTGGTGGTCATGGAAGTTTGGTTGCCATGGAGGGTAAACAAAAAGTGTTTGGTATCTACAACAAACTTTTCTTCTCTTGTCGCCATTATATATTAATTTATTAAATGTTATGATTTATTTTTAATAAATAGCTTTTATTTATTAATACGATTCTAACCTCTAAACATTTGGTAGAATTTTAAGCCTTTTATCTTTTTATATCCTACGCTTTTTATACCCTACATACTTTTTACTCTACACTCTTTTTACAACTTTTTTTTTAACTCTTTACGCTTTTTATCCTACAAAATTTATCTAGTGCTAACCCTGGTAATTAATGTAAAATAAGGTAATAAGGGCAAAAAGACAAAATTTTTTTGCGAAAATGGTTAAAGTAAAACCAATTCAAAAGGGCAATAGAAGCAAAAGGACAAAAATTCCAAAATTGTCCAAAAATGACCAAAATGTAAAAAAAATGGTAAAAATGACATAAGTAATTGAGCAAGTATGATAAAAAAGGTAAAAAGGGTAAATAGTGGTAAACACGGTAAGAATTAAATCATTAAAAAATAATGTGTACATTTGAAAAAGGGTAAAAAAAACACAAAAATAAAGACATTAAAAGCCCCAAAAAGGTTAAAAGGGAATAAAAGAGTAAAATGGTTAACGGGGTAAAAAGCGTAAACAGGGTAAAAGGATAAAGAAGGTAGAACAATATATGGTGAAAAGGGAATACTTACTTGTTTTTGGAATAAAAACTCGTTTATTGGTAATTTACTGATGACTGATTTTTTCAAAAACTTTAAATATTAAAAACTTGTCCTAACGATTTGGTTCCAAATGGGTATCTTGGAAATGTTTGACATGAAAACAAACAGGATATATTTGTTTTTGAGATAAAAGCCTATTTATGAGTAGTTTATTGATGATTGATTTTTCAAAAACTGGAAATACTTTATAATGAAATTAACGATTTGGCTCCAAATGGCATTAACAATTTGGTTCCAAATGGGTATCTTGGGAGTGTTTGAGATTAAAAATAACTCCGTGTACTTTGTTTTGTGTTAAAAATTCGATATTATTTACTGTCAACATTGATAAGATTTCTCAACAGTTTATTATTAGGTTTATTTGATAGGCATTGATAATATCCAACAAAAGTGACATGACTTCACGTATGAATATATAAACTTAATCTGATAACTATTGTTGGCTTCCAAAAAATAGTTCTTCCTCTGAATTTTGGATTGTATTTCCAATATCTTAGTGGAATAAACAATATATTTTGTGAAACTTCTATATATGTTTTAATGGAACTGAAATTGTCTCAAACATTTTATTTGTTTTATCTAGATATTGTTGTAACTGAAGTTGTCTCAAACATTTTACTAGTTTGTAGACATTTTAATGGAAATTAAATTATCTCAGACATTTTATTTAGATGATACAAATGTTAATGGAACTGAAATTATCTCAGACATTTTATTTAGTACATACAGATTTTAGTGAAACTGAAATGGTCTCAAACATTTTACTTAGTTTATAAACGTTATATTGGATCTGAAAATGTCTCCAATATTTTATTTAGTTTTAACCAAGTTTATTAATACTATTCCTTAAAACTCATATATTTTAAATATGACTATTTGTTACCTTTACGAGCACTCCATTTTGGTGTTTTAATGATTTTCATGAGTGTATTATTTTTAACTTTCTTTGAGATATTCATATCTTATTTACTATCTTATCAGAACTGGTAATTTAGATATTGAAATAATAAAGGTCATTCATATTAGTTTTAAGAACAGTAAAATACCACATTGATGGACACGTAGACTAAATATCAGGCTCATAAATCTGGTTTACCAGTGATGGGGTTGTACTGAGCCCGTTTTTATTTGAATTATTTTTATTTATATCTATGAAAATATGAGTATATCTCCTCTAAGTTTCACTCCTACTTCTAGCACACCTGGTCAGGAATCGAACCAAATATCAACATCCCAAGTCAGAGCTTAGTATGCCAGTTAAACGAGCCTATTTTCCAATCGCGGACCTAATTGGGTACAAAAGTTACGATTGATAAATTGTAAATTTGGACCGTCAATATTTCAGTCGCTACGACGCATGATGGACCACGTCTGTAGTCCAGCGGTCAGAGTTCTTGAATACAGATCCAGAGGTCCCGGGTTCAATCCCTGGTGCTTTCAGATTTTCTGTAAAGTAGTTTGTCTGGAATGGGGTCAAATTAGTATCGTGAATAAAAATTAGGATCTTCTTGAATAAAGAAAAAGCAGTTCCAGTCTAGAAAACTGTGATCAACAGCCAAAGGTTTCATTGTGCTGACCACATGACACCCTTTATCCACAAATGTTGGCATTATCTTCACCAAAATACGGTCGCCGCTCGGTCGATACAGCTCGCTTGCGGGTTGATGCATTGGAGTTTTTTTTATGATGCATGATGGGAAACATATAAACAATACTCCATGGTATCAGTCCGCAGTCGAGCTATTCAGACCGAGCTGCCACCGTTTGTTGATGATGATAGTGCCAACTTTTGTGGACAGAGGGTATCATATGATCAGTACAACAAACCCTACAACCATTAATTTCAGTTTTATACACCGGATTTGCTATTTTTTTCATTCAAGTAGCTCCTCAGTTGTCCTCACGAGTCTATAGTTGACCCCGTTACAGACCCACTGCTTTACAGAAAATTTTTGGAAGTCCCAGGGACAAAATCCGAGACCTCTGGATCTGTAGCCAGGAACTTTGACCAATAGACTACCTAATGGGAAACATATAACCATAATTAATAAATAAAGTATATTAATACATTTTTAAACACACAATTTAAGTAAATATTCATTTAATGAACAAATTTTCAGTTTAAATGCAATTACCTCAGCACGCACTGGTACTGGGCATCATAGTGTAAAAAAACAAACAAACCTAGCACCACCATACCACAGATTATATGTTACCCATCTTACTTCATTGGAAATGATTTATTTAAATGAATACTACTCGAAACAATATATCATTTTTATACAAATATTTTTACATTTTTTTTTTACAAATTGTTCTACATTAATTTATACAAATATTTCAACATTATTTTTATACAAATATTTCGATTAGTTTAAATTGGATGTACATAATTTCATATATTTACATTTTTATGTATGTTAAGTTGTATGTATAAAACTATGTATGCAAATTTATATATAATGCAGGGTTCATGAAATAATTCTGGATAAATTCAATGTTATATATGATATGTAATGAGACATTTATATAATATATATGCTATATATAATGCAACGTTATGTATATTTTATTCATATTATATATAATGCAACGTTATATATATATTATATAATATAATGATATATATTTATATATGCTATTTATAATGTAAGGGCTTATATATTTTTATCTACCAACACTACACATTTATTATGTATAATGCAATGTCATACAAATTATACATGATTATAATTCAACATTGCATATGTTATGTATTTAATTCAACGTTATATATATATATACATATACATATATATATATATATATACATATATATATACATATATATATACATATATATACATACATATATATATACATATATATATATATACATATATATATACATATATATATATATACATATATATATATGTATATATATATACATATATATATATATACATAACATTCAACAATTATGGAATATTTCTGAATGCAACTTAGTAGAATTATATAATCAGAATCTATCTTTTATTCCAGTCTAAATGTTTAGTTGATATTGTGGGATAAGTTTCATGTGGATCTATACCTTATGGTTGGTTCTATATATGGTAGCTTGATGTCGGTGGTTTTTAGCTAAAAAGCTGGGATCGATTTTGATTTGCATCGGTTTCCTATTTAGGACTTATATTAGCCGAAAAATATCTCAATAAACACACACATACCGTACAATTGATATAGTTTATATTAAAATAGATTTTTAATTTTAAATATACATTATTTTTTTAATTTAAGTCTATTGATCACGAATTTTATGCATACCCATATTTACCGAAAGATAAAAATAATGGAGACCAAATGGATTAAGATTAGTTTGTAAGATTAGGTGGACTACAGAATCAATAACTAAAACTATTAAGACAAAAACGGCGAATTTCGCAGTCGAACCGTTTATAATAATTTTCAAGACAATTTTTTTTCATTAGTCTTGGTGGTATTGTCCACAACATATTCACACACATATATACACACACATATTTATACAAAACACGTAAAATATAATAATATTAGAACGTATAAATTAAATTTCTTAATGTTTCTTGTTGCTGTGGGCGTTATTTTCACAAATACCTTTACGTGTACTTTATCAATAAAAAGAAATGGTAAAAACAAAACTTAAGTTCGCTCAGCGGTAAAGCCCTTACAACTAAACAAAGCCGAAACACTCACAAAGTGAGTCTGCACCATATGAATTATTATTATTATTATTATTATTTAATAAATTAAGCTTATTTTAACGAAAACAAAACCTACAGAAGCACTAACGTTTAAGGTGGACAGTTTGTTTATCATTAAACCTATATTAAAAAATACCACTAGATTCTAGTTTTATCTGAACAAAATTAGAGATAATATTTATTATATTAAAACCCCCTTTGATTAAATTTGTAACTGACAAGTTAAACTAATATTAGGTAAAA
The DNA here is from genome assembly GCA_902151455.1 of Timema bartmani. Classification (NCBI taxonomy): domain Eukaryota; kingdom Metazoa; phylum Arthropoda; class Insecta; order Phasmatodea; family Timematidae; genus Timema; species Timema bartmani. The sequence continues at coordinate 65,784 of CABFWB010000607.1, read as the reverse complement.
TCTATTATCTTTATATATTCATTATAATGAATGCATTTGGTTTTACTCCTACGAAGTACGCTGGCCTCAAAGACAAGCTCTTCATTATCGTCGCACTAAAAGGAATAACGTTGTGGTGGCTTTTTAAATTACTTATTTTTTGAATTACATTCCCAATTTCTAAAACACCGTGGCCACTAGCAACAAGCTCATGTTAATGATGTTTTATTACTTTATATAAAAACACTCAATCTATAGCCCCATAAAAATGGTGAGACGCGATGAAGCGAAAAGTGCCATACAAATATGGAATCAAGTATTTTTTCCTTTGATAGTTTTTAGATATGATTTACAATGTTTTTCAAAAGAGAGATAAAACGAAATTGTCTTGTCACACGAAATCTTCATATAAAACGAAGTAACACCGCTTTTACAAAAAAAAAATCTCTAAATAAACACGAAATTAAGAAGTAATTAAGCAGAAATTTTGACCATGCTGTAATTTGGTTAGTATTTTGTTATAGTGTAAGCTAACTTTAGGCTACAAAATTGTGAAATATTCATACAAATTTGACAAAGAATTTTAAAGCAAATATATAAGGTTTCAATAGTAAATTTTAATTTTGTATACATTGTCTCAATATGTAAATAATACTTAAACACTTCAGATAACAGGTAATTTTGAATAAACACGAAATAACAATGAAAAGTGAGATTTAAAAAAAGAGATTTAACTAAAAATAAAACCATCTTTACTGGGCTCTAACTCCATGGCGTCAGCCCATACGTGAGCTATACCGACCAAGCGGCCGCCGCATGTTGGCGAAGATAGTGATTATTTGGCGCTACAGGCTGTCATATGGTCAGTACAATGAAACCTCCGGCCGTTAATATCAATTTTTGTCACCGAAGCTGCTACTTTTTAATGCATTGATTTAACACCGCATCCCAGAAGGGATTAAAAACAATTATACTGGTAGGGTTGATCTAGGGATTTGCACCCTCAATATGCTCTTGAAAACTGTGGGGCTCAACCCCGATTATGTTTTCCTGGAAGTGGATTTATTCCTGAATTATTTTCCATCCTCTCTTTAGGTGACTTTTGATGCATTTCCTCACTCTTATTATCTTGTCTCCTTAGACTAATAAGTGTAGCTTTGTAAGTCAAGAGACACTTGAATGAGCTGTAGGACGCATAGTATACTAACAAATAAATAGTATATTTTGTGCTTCCTATAAAATGTTGACTCTCTCTTCTTTAACTTTGTACTACAAAACAATACAGTGAGCACATGTTTCTTATTAGTAGAGTGAGTAGGCCTACATTTCTATTTTTCCATATGACGTCACTAACACAAGCCTTCTCATTTTTGACTGGTTTGGTGTACTGAGGCTGGGTTTTCCTAAATTGTTCCCCACCCTGCCTTCACCAAAATGAAAACAAAATATGTTCTGTTCGTATAAATACACAGCCGTTAAAATATTTAGGAAACCTACAAAAATGGGAATCCGCCATTTTAAAACACATCACTCTACATCGCTAAACCCTTTTTTCTCCCTCACCACCTCTTGGAGAGGTATATCCGTTTCGACATCGCCCCTAAATTCTCGAAGGATGGTTTCTAAACTCTTGTTCTTTGTCTCGGGCAGCATGTAGTAGGCAAATAACGCCCCAAGGACGCAACAGAAGGCAAAAAACCCGTAGCACACGTCCAAACCAAAGACGTCGGCCACAGGGATGAAGTACCTAGTCACTACGAAAGCTAGCACCCACATGATGACGTAGTTTATCGTGAGAGCCATCCCTCTCATTTCCGGAGGGAATATCTCATTCATGACTATGTAAGGGATGATTGTGACTCCAAGTCCGATGAAGACGACGTAGGAGCATAGGCACACGACTGGGACCCATCCATAACTACTTACGTCGGCACCTTCTATCTTGTAGTAGGAGTACAGTCCAAGTACCCCAAGGCAAACCGCTAGCGCAATGTTGGAGATTATTTGCAGGATCCTTCTCCCAGCTCTGTCGATGAGCGCCGCGGTCATGAAGATCCCTAGACACTGAAGTATGCCGACCAAGATGGAAGCCAGGTTGGGGGATAGGTCACTTCCCGAATCTTTGAAGATGGTCACGGTGAAAGTGAGCACGGCGAACATCCCGCAGAGCTGGTTGTTGGCCACAAGTCCGAGACTCACCACCATAGCTCTTCTAGTTCCTCGGTCCAGGAACAGATCCTTAATGGACGGCTTCTTGTTCCTGTCATGCTTTGAACGTTGAATGGCCTCTGTGATTTTGGACATCTCCTCCTCGACTAGCCGAGAGTCTCCGCTTCGTAACCAGGTCAAAGCCTTTCTCGCCTGATCAGGTTTGTTCTTCACCATCAAATAGAAAGGCGATTCAGGTAACCAAAAGAAAGCGAACATGAAGAGCAAAGGTACGAACAAACAAATCCAAGAGAAGGTTGTATAAGAAGTATAACCTCCGATACTGTACGAGAAAAGTACGCCGACGTAGAAAAAAAGCATCACGTAAGTACCTAAAGATCCTCTCACGCTATCTTCCGCTATCTCCGTCACATAGATGGGACATAGAACCGTGTTGCCGGCTCCGACACACCCGATGAAGAACCTGGCGACGTAAAGGACTACCTTTGTCTTTGCGTAGATGGTCATGAGCCAACAAATGACTGGAGGAATGCCTATGAGATAGCCGGTGAGTTTTCGGCTTTTGTTATTCGCCAGGTAGCTGTAGACTGGTGTCATGATGGTCGCCCCCGCGCATAGGAGCGCTCCCATCAGGGACACCTCATCATCGGTCATTGGCTGGTCGAACACGGGGCCCTCCTCAGATTGAAGGGCGGGCATCACTGGAGAAGGCCATCCAACGATGGTCCCTTGTGTGAAGGCAGCAAGGTTTACTGAGAGCAAAAATAAAGTTATTTATTAGTTAATTTATCAAGTTTCATATTTATCCTATACCCATAACACATCTTCGACTAGTTCTGTCCAGTTCCTCTCACTACACCCTATCCCTATATTGAGCTAGTACTATCCAGTCCACCTCATTACACCCTATCCATATATTGAGCTAGTTCTATCCAGTCCACCTCATTACACCCTATCCCTTTATTGTGCTAGTTCTATCCAGTCCACATAATTCCCTACCCCTATATTGAGCTAGTTTTAACCAGTCCACCTCATTACACCCTATCCATATATTGAGCTAGTTCTATCCAGTTCACCTCATTACATCCTATCCCTATATTGAGCTATTTCTATCCAGTCCACCTCATTACACCCTATCCCTATATTGAGCTAGTTCTATCCAGTCCACTTATTTACACCCTATTCCTATCTCGATCTAGTTCTATCCAGTCCACCTCAATACACCCTATCCCTATCTTAAACTAGTTCTATAGAATTCACCTCGTTGCCCACCATGCCCTCTTCAATGGGTAGCCCCTGTCAATTAATTACTTCTGTGACTTGGATTACTAAAGACATTAGGTTTGTACCGTGGAAGACTAAAGACATTAGGTTAATGATGAGGAGACGTGACCAAACATATGTGAAAATTAAACGAGGATCGAAAATCAAGCCACTCACAGACAACATAAATTTTGAGGAAAATAAACGTTTGCGTAATAAATGTACCCAGGTCGTTAGGAAAGCTAAACTGGTCTTTTCCCTTTCACTCTCAAATGCTAGCCCATCACCCAAAAGACTATGGAGGGAACTGTGGAGGATGGAAGTGGGACACACACTACCCAAAATCAATCATATTCACATCAGTCCCAATAAACTCAATGAAGAGTTTCTTCGCATTCCTGATTTATCCAACAAAATAGCTAAAATACAAAGTCCAAACGACATTTATGCCTCCAATGCAAGTAATTATAATAATTACTATAATGATGACAATAATTTTTAATTTGCACATTTGACTCATCGTGAGGTATACAAATCAATAATGATAATAAAATCGATAGCACAGGGTATAGACAAAATGTCAATATTGCTAATACAAACAATTTTAAGAAATGTTATATCAACAATAACTGACTTATTCAACTTCTCACTTATGACCGAACAGTATTCCTCACTGTGGAAACTTGCACTTACTACGCCAGTACCTATAAAAGGACTAGCAAAAGATTTACATGACTCTAGACCTATAAGTTTACTTCCGTACCTTTCTAAGGCATTAGAATTTCTAGTGCATCAACAAATTTACCAACACATTAACAAACACAATTTGTTAACTGCCCATCAATCAGGATTCAGATCACATCATAGTACATGTACAGCGTTGATAAATGTCACAGACGACATTAGACTAGCCATGGATAGGAGCGAGTTAACACTTCTTATGTTATTAGATTTTTCAAAAGCTTTTAATACTGTGGATTTTAATATTCTGTTAGCAAAATTGTTTGTATTATTTAATTTCTCTCCAGGCAGTATACAGCGGATGAGATCATATTTGCATTATCGCCAGCAAAGTGTTATTACAATCAACACGTTCTCAACATGGCGCCCATTTGAGGCTGATGTTCAACAGGGCTTGGTTTATGGCCATTGCTTTTTTCTCCTTTTGTAGACAATATTCCTTCTTCAATGTCATACTGTAAATATCACATGTATGAAGATGACCTTCAAATATAATATATTTCCACTGACCGTTCTTCAATAAATACAGCCATACAACGAATAAATATTGACCTAGCTGCAATAAATGCTTGGTCTGAAAACAATGAACTTAAATTGAATCCTGATAAAACTCAAGCCATTCTTATAGGAACAAGAAGACTACTACTGAATGTAGACCGTTCCCTGCTGACTGACATACGATTGGGAGTAGCCAAAGTACAACTGACTACAATGACTAAAAACCTTGGCGTGATTATTGATGAAAATCTTAATTGGACAGATCAGGTAACTTCGATTTGCAAGAAAGTGTATGCCTGCTTACATTCGCTGAGAAGGTTGAAGAATTTCCTCCCAGAAAATGTACGAATTATTCTGGTCAAGAGCTTAATAATGCCCCACTGTGACTACTGTGACGTAGTATACAATGACTTAAGAGACGATCTAGCAGAACGACTACAACGACTATAAAACACATGTGTTCGATACATATTCATCCTAAAATGGTATGACTATATTTCTAAGTATTTTAATAAACTGTGTTGGTTAAAAATTAAATGAAAGGTGAAGGCTACACTTATTAGTATTGCTTCACAAAATATTATCAACATCTCAGCCTCAATACCTCTCCTCACGGTTCTTATTTCTGAAAGATAAACACGCCCGTGCTGCTAGATCAGAATCCACTCTACAGATGTCTATTCCCATATATAGATCTCAAACATATTCTCGTTCTTTTACTGTCCTGGCATCCAAGGCTTGGAACAAACTATATAACTACTCGTCACCTAACATCTAGACTCACCTTCAAGTGTGCGGTTAAGCAATTTATCTTGTCTAACAAGCTAAGCCGAGTTCTTGAAACTACTTGAGCTTTAATTGAGTGTATGAATGAGTGTGCAAATGTTTTTCTATTTATTTGAATATTCCTTTATTAAAATTAGTTTGTACTTCAATAAATGTAATAGTGTATGTTGTATTCAACACTGGTTAATTGGAAGAGAAGGCTAACGCCTTAACTTCATCAGATAAATAAAGTCCATCATCATCATTATTATTATTATTACTAGGCTATTATTACTTTTAAGTTAGTTGACTAAAGCAGTAACCCAATTAAATCAAATGGATCCATACGGTAGTTTGCGTATGTTTGGAAATAGTTAGAGATAGGGTAAAATAGCATTAATTTTTCAGTTTTTTTAGCATTAATTATTGGAAATTTAGCGTTTTGTGGCATAATTTAGCATTTTGTAGCAAAATAGGTAAAAATGTCTTTCCTCAATGGTTTTAGGGCCTATACAAAGGATTTATGTTAAAAACAACGACTAACGGAATGTGGCGATTAGCCGGATGGGCTGTGGAAGGCACAGTATGCAAGTAAAACCCGAGCTGAAGCACACAGACGAGTGAAACTCAATGATTTTTTAATCACTTATTTCCTCTGAAAAACATCGTTTTATAGAAATTCTCAGCATTTTATTTAAATGCACAGCATTTTCAGGTAATTNTAGAAATAGTGCGTCAGTCTTACCTTGGGGACCATATTGCAATATTACCCTCCCCAATTCTCGACATTCTACAGCCTATGTATACGCCCATCTCTTAGGGGACATCCATAAACCCCGTAACGATTTTATATTACCTTTTATTTTTATATTTATACTCCTCCCTCCCATGCAACACCAAGAATACATCACTCCTGAACCCCCCCCACCCCCTTCCAACCTATGTTACATAACTTTTTACACCAAGTGTGAATGTCATTATTTCATTATTAATATAAAGAAAGCATAAAGAAAACTTAAAATAAGTGCTTATCTCACTGGTTAGAGCATTGGCGTACTATGCCAAAGGTCCCAGTTTCAATTCCTGGTGTCTTTTTTTTAATTTAGAGAATATTATATTTAGATGCGGCTATATTCTTAATTAAAAAATATAATAGATTGGTTATTTAATCCTTTACAAGGTCTGTGTTACGTAACACTGTGATGTACCCACCATGTACCATGTAGACATTGGAGTCCACCCCGTTCAACGGCGTAACTGTGACTATTTATTACCGTCGTTATTCTACTCTAGGTCTACTCAGTCTCTCATTATGCTTTAAATTATTCCAGGTCTCGTGAATTATTTTTTTCAGAGTAATTAGTAATATTTATATTTTATTTTATGCGGGTTTTTGTCAATTATTAATACTGTCCTGAGTACTACTTACGTCAATGTGTTAGGGATGAGGAAGGTTGAATTTTGAATAAGTGTACTTGCAGTTGTGTGTAAGGAGAGTTGAAACCCATTTAAGAATAAAACACGCTCAGTACACCCGACTGGGAATCGAATTCCTATCTTTCTGTCATTGACAGTCCAGTCTAGTGCGAGAATGACGCCTTAGACCATGCGGCCAACCAAGTGGGTATAATATAGTAATGATTAGTCTTATCGATAAAAAGAGCTCCTTTTTTAACTTTAAATATATCCTAATATTTTTTTAAAGATAACTTAATTGCTAATTTTATAAATAAAACACTATCAGTTAATTAAAGTTTCCACTATCTGTGAAATGAACATTAATAACTGATCTATGATATTACTTTTAAAAAAAGTTTGGCAGTTGAAAACTAAACTTAGAAACCGGAGCTCTTTATCAAGAATATTTTAAATCCTGCTCAAAAAAGGTTAATAACCCCTGCCTTAAAAGCTGGTTTTAATATATCTACTTTACCAATACATATTAGAAGGTTTATATCAATCATCGCAGAATAATTGTTTGAATTCCGATACTTTCCTTAACTTTTTTATTGCATTTTTAGATACGGACTAAGAAATTAAAAATATGTGTGCTTTGTGTTAATAACAATGTTTTTTTGCTGCACCGCTTCTCGCTACCCTTTCGGGTTAAACGTATACGTACCAATTACGTTAATGTATTAGAGATGAGAAGAGTTGAATTTTAGAGAAAGTGCACCTGCATTCGAGTGTAAGGATGGTTGAAAACCATTTAAGAACCTGCTTCCACTATGTAAAGCCGACTGGAATTAGAACCTCGATCTACCCATCATCGGCAGTCTAGTTGTTTTTTTTACGAGAGTGATGCTTTCTTAGACCATTCAACCACCGCAGTGATTTAAGAACAATCTTGAATTCATATTTTCACTGAAGACTGTGCTTTAACACTCTTTAAATTAAACATGGATTTACGTCCGTGATCAAAATTATGATCAACATAAAAATATAAACTCTCTAGATTCTAGAATATAAAAACTAGCTAATCTAATTCAGAGAAAATTTGTTTCAGTATAATATTTACATACACTAGATATAAACAGTTTTCCAACGAAATTTACTTCAATCCCCCAAAGAACAAACTGCATGGGAGACTGACATACTTTGTAATTTGGATCAATTTTTTTTAAAGTATATATTACTAAATAAATATTACAGCAAAATTGCACAAACTTTCTAATATAGTCTACTATAGCTTGGGGAAAAAATGTTCAAAAAAATGTTTTCAGTAAACTAACCTTAAAATAATTTATTTTAGAAAAATAAAGATACATTATTATTGATCATAGAAAAATTTTCACCCAATACCAATTTTGAACAAATCTTTAGAGCTTTTTTTTTTTCAAAAAAATTCTAATAAAAATCAGTTATTGGTAAACAAATTTAAAATGATTTTTTAAAAACAAATATATACGATTATTTAAAATATGAAAAATCTCAACAGAAAGTCATTTTGAGCCAAATAGTTAGAGCCTTTTTTAAAAATATTTAAATTAAAAAATTAATAAATTACTCTTAAACAAATTTTTCCCAAGAAAACAAGTATACAGTGATATTTGTCATATCAAACACCCTCTATATAACAATTTAGAACCAAATCATTAGAACCATTTTTAAAATATTTTAAATGTTTGAAAAACAGTCATTTGCAAACCACGCTTAAAAGAAAGATTACCCAAAAAACAAATTTACAGTAACACTTTTCATTTTAAACACTACCTAGGTACCCATTTGGTACTAAATCGTTAGAGCCATTTTAAAAATATTTCACATTAAAAAAAAATTAGCCATCAGTAAAACTCACTAACGAGATTTTAACCCAATAACAAGTATACAGTTTAGTTTCTCATGTCACACAATAACGAGATATAAATTTTAAATAAAATTGTTGGAGAAATTCTTGTAGTTTTTTATATTTTCCAAAGTCTCTCATCAGTAAACTGATCAAAATCCAATCCTGCATTGCTATTTGTTACGTCAAACAAACCTGGATACACATTTTGAATAAAATCGTTTGAGCCACCTTTGAAAAATTTGGAATTCAAAAAATTGACTTGTCAATAATATACTTTAATTTTGAGAGCTAGGGTCAAAATAAAAAAAGTCCCGAGGTATAGCCATATAAAGTCTAAATAATTACTAAGTTTGAACCAAATCCATTAAACCGTTTTGGATCGATGGCCAGGGACAGACATATATATACAGATGGACAGACAGAATTTTAAAATCAACTTTTTTGGTTTTGGGTTTTCGTAGAACATTAAGATTCAACAAAATCTCGAGATCGATTTTTTTTTAGCGATTAAAAACTTTCTAATGATATGAGAAAGTGAAATTGGATTATATTATTTTCGTGGCAGTATTAAGTCAGTTCTGTTTATCTTTATATCTAATTATTATAAAGAAAAAGAAACAAAAAACCAACAAATAGAGGTGACTTTTTGTTTATCCTTCCATTTGACTTGGCTATAGATTAATAACCTCTAGCATAGTTGTATTTTTTCATATTTTAGAGAAATGTTACATTTTTGTTTAATTTACATTGCTCCATGAATTTATGGATGCTATTTTTACCGGTTCCCTTATGCAGTAAAAAATTGGTTGAGATCTTTTAAAAAAATGAGTTATTGATTTTATTAGACATCACAAAACGCCTGAACTGCCTTACTTTGAAACCTGGAATGTATTCAAGAAATTTGACCTAGATTTTATTATTTAACACCGCATTTTACTACCCGTTAAGGTTATACGCTTATGCACTAATTACCATGTCCGAATTCATAGCTGTGGAGGCCCCAGAGCTGTAAAAAATTAGAGGCTCCAACATTAAACAAATATCTTTCTTTTCAAAATTTCGATATTATATTTTATTTACATAATTAGCTGTTAATGCTCAATGTTAAATATTATTTAAATAAGAAAATATTGCCATTACAAATATACTTTTTTAAAACAAAACTTAGCCATTAGTGAATAATATTGTTAGACATAAATAAACATTTATTTAGTAAGTTGCAATTTTTTAAGATCTTACCATGACTGCAATCTTTTGAGCCAAAAGAGAACTATTTCTTATTGCAACAGTGTGTGCAGGCCTTGAAGCGTTAGCCCCACTCGTTATTCCTTAAATACTGGCCTGCTAATTACGCTAATTTGTTAGGGATGAAGTTTGGATATAGATGAAGTGTACCCACATTTGTATGTGAGGGTGGAAAGCCATTTAGAAAAACCATGATCTTCCCTCTACCGGTAGTCTAATCTCTTTCGAGACTAATGCCCTATACCTGGGCTATTCAACCTGGGGTACGTGTACCCTCAGGGCTAGGGGAAGACCTTTAAAGGGGTACGTAAAAAATATATACAGTGTACCCTCAGGGTTAGGTGAAGACCTTTAAGGGGGTACGCAAAAAATATATACAGTGTACCCTCAAGGTTAGGGGAAAACCTTTAAGAGGGTACGCAAAGAATATATACAGTGTACCCTCAAGGTTAGGGTAAGGCCTTTAAGGGGGTACGTAAAAATATATACAGTGTACCCTCAGAGTTAGGCGAAGACCTTTAAGGGGGTACGTAAAAAATATATACAGTGTACCTTCGGGGCTAGGGGAAGGCCTTAAAGGGGGTACGTAAAAAATATATACATATATCATTTAAGACTTATTCATTTTTCTTAGCACCACGTATTACTACCTGTTCAGGTTATACTCATATGTACCAATTACGCTAGCGAGCTAAGGATGAGGAAGGTTTAATTTGAGGAAGTGTTCGCACAGTTGAGTGGAGAAAGAGTGAAAAAACAATTTTGGAAAACTTCCCTCAGTACACCCGACCGGGATTCTAACACCGATCTCCCTATATTCGGCAGTCTAGTATAACACGAGACCTTAGACCTTAGACCATGCGGCCACCGAAGCAGGTTAAAAATTATTATTTAATACATTGTATTGTATGTAGTTTATTTTAATTACTTTGGCTGTAGATTATAGAATATATAGCTTGTATTATGAACCAACAACTTTAGGGTTACAAGGTTGAGGATGAATAATTATATCTGGGGGTACATGAAGAAATAGAGTTGAATACCTCTGACATAGACCACTCATCCACTGAAGTGGGTGTTGATCTAGATAATATTTAACCTAGCTACGATGACTAGCTAAAATTAATTAACTTTAAGGTTGTTACAGTGTAATGTGTTCTATACACCCCATGTTGAAGTTAGCTATTGAAGTAGCGTTGGATATGTTATATTATAAATATTCTTTAATTTATTTAAATGGGTATTTTTCACATCTTTTATTATGTGAGTGCTTGCCATTAAAAAAAATTCTTTCACATAGCCTCATGAATAGTAATCTAAAAAATTTAAATCTTATAAATATGTTGGCCATGTCATGAAGACGGCTTTTGTTTATATGTCATCCCCTTCCCCCCTCCTCTAGAACTACAATATTTCGATACGTCCCTTTCAATTTTATGTTTTTAAATTTTAAATGGTGGTCAAAGTATTTAAAATATATCAAATGGTGTGATGAATAATACCGTACTTCATATGTAGCTGGGGAAAAAAAATCCTAATTTTTTTGTTAATATGGTAACTATGTAGGTAAGACGTTATCTTTAGAATATTATTAATGTCAAGTGTATACCTATGTTCAAATTGTTATCTTTGTCGAAATGATTTTGTGATAACCCAGTGAACTGGATTACATACTTTTTTAGTTGATGTTCTAAATTTCAAATCTTTTCGAGATTAATGTCAACATATGGGAGGAAATTAAATGTTTGTCCTTATTTTAAAGAAAAACTACCTCTCAACTATGAAATGGCCTTCGATACAATCTGAGGCGAATGCAAACATCTTTTGAACAGTAATGTTATCTTCATTGTTTTGAGAAAATAGTCTAAAATCCACTCTATTAAATTTTCGTTGTTTAAAATAGGCAGAGAATAAATAAATACGAAGATAGGCCTATATTATTATTGTTATTATTATTTATACTCAACATAAGATATTGTCAAAAACTTTAGAAAAATAGTTTTTCTTTACTTTCAAGCTAACATTAAATCAAAACTTAATGCTTAATAAAATTTGTGAACATTGTTTTTCTTAACAGTATAGTTCTACAAAACATATTATTAAATTTAAATATAATATCTACTTTAATTTTACTTGGGGAAAATATAAGAAAATATTTGTCAGTGTTTGTTGTTATTATTGCATATAAAATATAACCTCTTTGATCTGCTTCAGTGGACGAATGGTCTAAGGCATCACACTCTTGTTAGACCGGCTTTCTGATGACGAGAAGACCAGCGTTCGAATCTTTGTTGGTTCTACTGAGGGTGGTTTTGCCTAAGTGGTTTCCCCACTCTACTTTCATGCAAATGCGGGTAAATTACCTCTAAAATTTCCTTCTTTATCCCCTCCAAATTAGAGAAGTTATCATCATCCGTATAATCTGAACATGTAGTAAGACGCGGTGGTAAAAAAGATAGGGAATAGTCCCTTAAAGCTAATCATGTATATCCTGGATGATTAATTTTTTCCAAACACAATTTATAAATACATTTTTTTACCATCCCTTCAGGTTTTACGGACATGTACCAATTAAATTAATGTGTTAGGGATAAGGAAGGTTGAATATAGAGGAATTGTAACAGCATTTTCGTGGAGGGAGATTAGAAAACAGTTTGAATAAAAAAAAACACCCTCGGTACACCGGACTGGATTTGAACCCCGATCTGCTCGTCATCGGCGGTCTATTCTAGTGCAAAAGTGATGCCTTAGACCATGCGGCCACTTATGCGGGTTTATAATTAAAATGTTTTAATGCCTAGCAACCCCAAAATAATCAATCACTTCAATATAATATTTAAAGGAAAGTTATAATTTTCATTTGAAAGGTTGGTTTACTCCTTTAATCAAATCATGTTCACAGATTTTTAATTTAAAAAAAATATCTCGTTCATATAACACGCAGTTTGAAACGTATTTACTATTCAAAACTTACTTTTTCCCCTCTCAGATACTGAGAGAATCAATATTTGCACAAATATCTCCCCTTTGAAGACTAAACTGGCTCTACAGTTCAGGCAGGTATATACCGAGTGAAAACCCGCAAGAGGAGACCCGCTGATGTCGTCTTTTAGAGCTGTGCGCTTAACTCGCTCCATTGCGTGAACTCTATAGCCGGAACCTTTTGAAGACTCTTTGAGGGGGTAAGGGGAGAGGAAGAGCTTTAACAACCCTAGAGCCAGTAAGGGTGGTATCACGGCACAAAGGAGAATGTCTAGACTCTAGACCAAATATTAAATTATTATAATCATGATGAGCGATAGAACCAGAGTCTCATACGAGGGCGTTATTATCGGTACGATACCTACTTATTTTTATGAAGATAACTCGTACTTCCTCGTTTGGAGTAAAATATGACAGGGAAGGTCTTGATGAGAAAAATTAATTATTGGACTTCAACAAACTACACGTTAAGTTGGGAGTGTATGGAACGCGAGAAAAGGTCAGTATTTTTTTTTCAGTTTTTATATCAACAATTTTTTTTTGTCCAAAATAAATAAAATATTGCTCCAGTAGGAACATAGTTTAATTTTATTCACACGGTGATATCAACAGTTTTTGAATTTCTGTCATGAACATAGCGGTACTAGATGAAATACTTTATTAAATTAAGAGAAAAAGTTGTCATTAAATTCCAGGAAATCCTTGATGAATATCCAAGAACTAATTAACATGAGAAGAAAATTAAACTCGATGGCTGTACTGGAACTATATTTTAATTATTTTGTCCAAAAAAAGTTTTGATAAAAAACTGAAAAAATACAGCCCTTAACTTGAGTTCCTGAAACTCCCACCTTAAGGGAACCACATCACTGAAACAATCTTCCATCATATTAAAATTTTCTTATGTTAACACATTAAAAAATGCCCTTTGTTTAATGAAGACTAGATCTAAGCTTTTAACGGTTTAGTTTGGCCTTCAAATAGCATCATTTCCCGTTGAACATCTTTAAGAATGAGTTAGTTTCACCTTTGAATTTTGTTTTGTTTAAATGGTTAAACTTAAAATGTAGTTTTTTTTTATCTCACAAGAAGGACATTTCTACTCCATTTTGACGTTAAATCATTTTTGATATGACAAATAATTTTCATAAATAATGTGAGAATTCTTTAAGTCCGTATCCCCCCTTCCCTCCCCCACACACTCCTGTCATCTCCCCCTTAATTTTTCAATATCAGTACTAGTGCGCCCCCCTCCCCTTTCATTTCCTCACCTATGATGGCCGCCACATATTGCGGCAGCTTGCTCCCTCTCACTATCTCTTTCTTCTACACTTTCTTCTTCCACTCTTCCATTGACCAGACTCCCTTCCTCTTCTTTGGAGAGTTTCTCCATGTCCCCCATCGTGAAGTGCAGGGGGCAGCGATACCTAGAAAGGAGCATGTGAAATTGACGTCAAAAGGTTCCAACACTTCATTTCTTTACAAAATGGCTGCAAATATAATGTCTTATATTGACCAAGTTTTTGTGTGTACATAAATGTGTGTGTATGTGTATGTTTATTATACGTAACATCTCTCAGTGATGTTGGGGTGAAGCGATCGTTTTTAGACCTGAATTTCCTGGGTTCAGACCCCGACTAAGGTAAACAAATTTTCACCAACGATAAAAATCCACAGAACAGCTTTATTCTGTCCCATGTCGATTTTGGCAAAATGTTCAGACTCTTTATCACTCGCTCATAGCGTACGAGAAGCTGTTTTCCAATTCTCTGACAAATTATATTTTGTATGTCCTCTTTTCCTACCACAATCCTAGTTTATAGTAGGATTCTGTTAGGGAAAAAGGCCTTTCAGTTAGCTATCAACCCGTTTCACTGACCGAATAGTCTAAGGCGTCACTCTTTTTGTAAGACTGGCCTGCTGATGACGGAGAGATCATGGTTTTAATTGTGGTTGGGTGTAGAGAGGGTGGTTTCCTTTAAATCAGAGGTCGCCAGAGCGTCGATCGCGAGCTACCGGTAGCTCACGGCGGCATTTTCCGTAGCTCACGTGGGTAATATGACATAATATTTGCAGTAAAATCTACACAGCTTTCTGCCAATACCATGATGAGGCGAGTTGAGATTATGTCTGTGGATGTTATTTCACAGTTGAAAGATGACTAGGGTAAATGTTATTTTTCACTTCAACTTGACATAGCAACGGATGTGAGTGACACTTATCAGTTAGGCGTGTTTGAAAGGCTGGTATTCAGCGATTTTTCTGTAAAAGAAGAATTTTTGAAAATTATTCTCTTAAATGGGCGCACTACAGGTGAAGATATTTTCTCCAAATTCAAAACATTTATTTCTTTTGAGAATATTCCTGTATACAAGCTTGTCGATATCCCAACAGATGGTACTCCAGATATTACTGGTGGAAAAAATGGGTTCTTTAATTTGTGTAAGAAAAATAAAAGATTCCCACAGTTTGTTTCTTACCACTGTATTATTCACCAGCAATCGCTTTGTGCAAAAAATTTAAAATTCAATGAGGTTATGAAGCTTGTCATTAAAATTGTCAACCCAGTGTGAGCTTATTCTCTTCAAAGACGCCTGTTTAAAGCACTGACAGACGAGCTTAATTGTCAGTATGGAGACCTACTCGCTGTGGAATTACGATGGTTGAGCAAAGGACGAGTCCTCCTTCGTTTCAATGATCTACCTTCAGCAATAGTCATGTTTTTCAAAGAACGTGATACACACTATCCTAAACTTAAATATTTTGAGTGGCTGCAGAATTTTTCGTTCTTGCTAGACGTCAAAGAAACACTCATTAGACTAAAAATCCAACCTCAAGGTTGGGACAAGGATTTAAGGGAAATGATATCTTATGTATAGGCATTTTCCGAGAAACTTGAACTCTGGGAGAAAAACACCAACCGAGGAGACTTCAAACATTTCTATAGTTTGAGGGCTAAGTTGGATAACGAAAGAAATCTCGAGCCCTACTTTGGTTAAAATCATATCGAAATACTCTCCAACTTGAGAACAGAGTTTCATTCATCAGCGGTTCAGTGATATCAAAAAAGCTGAGATTCTAGCACTGTTTGTTTCAGATACTTTTATAGATATTGACAGTGAAATCTTATCAAGTTGTGAAATACAACCCTTTCAGGAAGATGGCCCTTCATTAGAAATTGAGCTGATAACTTTCCAAAATGACTTATCATTGAAGAGTGCTTCAAGCTTAGGACATGTATGGCCTCTTTTTCCTAAGTAAAAATATATATTTTGTGTTGCATTCCAAGTGAAGGCGTTGTTTTTCCAGACCTATTTGTGTGAGTCATCATTTTCAACTATTTAAGTTGTGAAGAAAAAAAATTCAGAAGCAGGCTCACAGATGGGCTCACAGATGAACATCTCGATAACTTTATTTGAATGGGGGCTACAAGCTACTCACCAAACACTAAACAAATTGTGGGTGAAAGTGAATGCCATTATTCTTAGTAAAAGTAAGTTGTAAAGTTTTTTTATATTCGACTTTCATTTAATTTTAAAAATGAATAAATAAGCATTGTATTTTCTAGCGTTGAAAATAATGTTATTACAAAAATGTATTTGCATTCTTACATTATTTGAATTAAAATAATGAAACCAAGCCACAGAGTACACATAATTTTGTAAACAGTTGTTGTGCTATTATCTTTGTACAGGTAACAATAATGGCCAATAGTCCTAAGTGATATGACCAATTTTTTATCTGGGTAGCTCGCGAAACAATGTGACATTTTAAAGTAGCTCCAATATCTAATGAGTTTGGCGACCCCTGCTCTAAATGGTTTCCTACTCTCCTTCCACGCAAATGGTGGGTAGAATACTTCTAAAATGATTCTTTATTTATCCTTACCCTATTAGAATGTCTATAATATACGCGTACAACCTGAAAAGGTAGTAAGACGTGGTGATAAAAAAAAATCATTGTTAAGAAGATCTAGTGCTATATCAGCTAATATATTCTCCCAGATGTAGAGGTGGGTGTCACTAGCCAGCTTAAGAGCTGAGTCCACACACTTCTTCGGGTGGATTAGGTGACACATCAAAACCAACATTAGGGTTGTGGTTTCGCTTAGGATATACCTTAAAAATTGTGTAGGCCCTACTACACTTTACTACCTTTAAGGGGTGTATACAGATATATATTTACTCATGAGAAAGGGAAGAATAAGGTAGGAATTAGAGTAAATGTACTCGCATTTATACGTGAGAGGGAGATAAAGAGGATAAAAAATTATATTAAGGGTACAGGTAAAAAAGGGGGAATGTCCGATTTAAATTCAAATTGAATTAGTGCTTCCATCTGTTAGACAATCGTGATACCTTTCTAACGCACTTTAGACTATGGTTAAAAGAGGTCTCTGTCATATTTAAATTAATTTAAAAATAAGGTATTTGGTGTGGTCCTTATGGGGTTTTAGGTATAAAAGTTGTCCTGGAAAATATATATAATGTGACTACATTCCGTTTTCGCATGTACGCTTTATTTAAGGAACCTCAGCTTCAGTACACCTGACCGGGGTCAATTGACCATATAGAACCCTTTTAATAAAACTCCTCTATATCAAATACGGTTGAATCTGATGCCCATTACATGTCTAACGCATAATTACTCACTCTATGAAATTAAGAACTCAAAAGTTCATTGCCGAACTTACTAAATTACGCCACGGCGAACTTACTAAATTACGCCACCTATCCCTATTTTGAGCTAGTTCTATCAGGTCCACCTAATTATATCCTGTCCCTATCTTGAGCGAGTTATATCCAGTCCATACCTCAATACACCCTATCTCTATTTTGAGCTAGTTCTATCCAGTCTATACCTCATTGCATCCTATCCCTATCTAGCTAGTTCTATCCATTACATACCTCAATACACCCTATCTCTATTTTGAGCTAGTTCTATCCAGTCTATACCTCATTGCACCCTATCCCTATCTAGCTGGTTGTATCCAGTCCATACCTCAATACACCCTTTCTCTATTTTGAGCTAGTACTATCCAGTCTATACCTTATTGCACCCTATTCCTATATAGCTAGTTATATCCAGTCCATACCTCAATACACCCTATCTCTATTTTGAGCTAGTTCTATCCAGTCTATACCTCATTGCACCCTACCCTATCTAGCTGGTTGTATCCAGTCCATACCTCAATACACCCTATCTCTATTTTGAGCTAGTACTATCCAGTCTATACCTTATTGCACCCTATTCCTATATAGCTAGTTATATCCAGTCCATACCTCAATACACCCTATCTCTATTTTGAGCTAGTTATATCCAGTATAAGCCTCATTGCACCCTATCCCTATCTAGCTAGTTCTATCCATTCCATACCTCAATACACCCTATCTCTATTTTGAGCTAGTTCTATCCAGTCTATACCTCATTGAACCCTATCCCTATCTTGAGCTAGTTCTATCCATTCCATACCTCAATACACCCTATCTCTATTTTGAGCTAGTTATATCCAGTCCATACCTCAATACACCCTATCTCTATCTTGAGTTGGTTCTATCCAGTCCCCCTCATTATACCCAATCTTTTTCAGGTCCACTCTAATGTTATCCTCCCTTCTGCGTCTAGGTCTTCCCACTGGTCTCTTCCCGTGATTTAAATAGATTCCCCATCACAGGTAAACCCGTCCGTTATCCCAACGGTGCCTGTCCCCGAGATCTTGCGAGATTATTCCATCACTAGCTAAAGCGTTCACGTGACAAAATCTCGAAACAGTTTTCTCTTTTGTTATTCTTGAACGAAACTTCATCACTGAATGATATTTTTTCATTAGAATGAAACTCATTGGAGTTCAATCTCTAGGAGTTGTCAATCTGGTGATGGATAGTTCAAGATTGTTTGCTAAAAAACAATTTTATTGATAGAACCGCGTCTCACTACCCATTCGGGTTGTAAGCATATGCATTAATTACAATAATGTGCTAGGGATGAGGAAAGATGAATTCGTAGCAAGTGTAACCACATTTCTATGGAGAGAATTTAAAACCATTTAAGGCAAAAAAAATGTTTACTTCACCCATACCGGTATTCTAAACCTGATCTCCCCATAATCGGTGTTCCATTCTATTGAAAGAGTCACGCCTTAGACCATTCGACCACCGACGTGGGCCAAGACAAAAGTCAAAATACAGAATTCTCAAATGAGTGAAATTTAAGAATTTAAAAAATAACTTATTAAAATGACTAATGTATTTCGTGAACGTGAAGTGACTGAATAAATGGTGTATTTTAAATATAATTTAATGCCCCGAATAAGTAATGAAAGAACCTACTCCCACATCTGTAAACTATTTTATTTTTATCAATTTTAAACACACACACACACCAAACTATTTACTAACCTAAACGGACAGGAATGAAATAAAAAAATTATTTCCTCTTGTTAAAAATTGCTGAAGTGAGTGTCCATAAAAATGGTAATTACAACACAACTTACGATCCGCTTCTGCGGTCGAGTGGTCTATTGCTTCACTCTCGCAATATACTGGACTACTATTGATGGGGAGATCAGGGTTGGAATCCCAGTTGGGTGTACTTAGAGCTTTTTTTTAAATTGTTTACCTTTCTTCCTTTACGTGAATACGGGTACATTTACTCTAAATTTAACTCTTATTTCCTCTAAAATATACATACATACATACATAAGCGTATAGTCCGAATGGGTAGTAATACGGAATACTATAAAATAACTCACTATATTCAACACCGTTAGTTAAGAAATTTGCACTATAGAGAACAATAATATTAAAATAGATGAAAAAACATGAATTGCAATATTTAAAATTCAAGAATTGCAAATTTATGTAGATAGATGTAGAGTACGAATAGAGTAGGGCGGGATTTACCGTTTCGAGATAATTTCGCAAGATCTCGGGGAAAGGCAAGCAGATTGTTAATTGATTTCAAGGATTGGTTTATCCTCTAATACCAATGTTATTAATGGCTTTTACTACACAACCCAAGGTAATATGATGATAAGAAGGTAATTGGTTGAACTACACCAGAAAGTTACCTGGAATGAATATTTAAAGTTGGAGTATAGGGGACCCCAAAATAAATCAAATATTGCTCCAGTAGAAACATAGATTTTAATTTTCTTCGCGTGGGGATACCAACAGTTGTTGAATATCTGCCTTGAATATAGCGGCGATAGATGAGAAACTTCTCAGACGAAGAGAACAAATTTAATTGAATTCCAGGACACCTTTGACAGATATTCAGGAACTATTAATGTCACCATGTGAAGAAAATTTAACACTATGTTTATATTGGAGAAATATTTTATTCATTTTGATCAAAAAAAAGTTTTGCTATAGACTGAAAAAATACTACCCTTAACTCAAGTTCTTTGCACTCCCACCTTAAGAGCCCATCTCATCCCACACATTTTAGATTGGCTAAATGGAGTCCAATTTTCATAATTAAGGCCTTTTATAAAATATAAACTTATTTTCTAGCGGCCAAAATTGATAAAACTTTACCATTTTATTAATGATATTTTGTAGGTATTTATCTATTTCAATAAAATTAAAAGTTTGTGTGTCTTGCATGAGCATTGCGCGATATCTAAAACAAGCAGAGGTCTGACGTTTTAAAAATTAGTAGCCTCTATGCAAAAAAACTTGCACATAGAAGCCGTAATTTTAAAATTTTGATTAGATTATTCAAATTAATTAAAATCCTAATTAGGCCCTGGGCAATGCAGGGCTTAAAAGCACCAACTTTTATAGTTACCTTTCACGTACAAAAATTAAACTAAACACATTTCTCCAAGGTAATGTCATTATTTTTATCAGTCTACGCTCCACATACTCTGGTCGTTCCACCTCATTATCTGTGATCACGACTGGGGCAATCATGTCTGCTTGTTCCGCGTCCATGTTTGATACTGAGACTGAAGGAAATACTGACGAACGCTTGTACACGGTCAGTCTCACTGTCAGTCTCTTCTATCACTTACAAGACAGATGTACTGATACTGATCTGATAAGAAAATTAGAATAACATCAGTATTTTTTGTCAATCCTTCTAACAATTCTGCTCCTAGAAGTAATCAAAATAANTTTCCCTCAGCAAGAAACTACAGACCAGTGATTTAGAACTGGCATATGCTGTTACCCATGCTAATAGTGTAAAGAATACCTTGATAAGTTAAGAAAGAAATGCTGAAGAAAACTTTATTAAACTCTTTGACATTGCAAGAAAGATGGCAGAAGATTTATAGACCACTATAAGCGTGCCAAGGGTAGTAGGAAGACAAGCTCAAAGGTGCAATGTTTCAAACGATAGTAAGGAAGAATATAACTGTCGAGCTGTTTACTTACCATGGATTGATACCCTCATAAATACAATTTCAGACACATTTTTGAAATATTAAGACATATTGAAAAAAATGTAGGTGTTTATTTCCATTTGAACAAACTGCTTTTGAAGAAGAGACTGTACAGTTTGTAAAAATGGGTGAATTTTTCAACGTTGGTGTTTAAAATCCAGTTCTAGCTGCAGAACTTCACCTATGGCATAAAGCCTGTAGATTAAAACAAAATTGCTCCTCTTACTAATCTAATTTATGCCTTCAACAGACGGCACAAAGACCTGTATACAAATATATTCAATTTGTTGAATTTTTTCTGCACCCTTACAGGTTCAACAAGTATGCCTGAGAAGTCATTTTTGACGTTACGGTGTATCAAAACTTACCTTAGAAATTTAACGGGACACGTCAGACTGAACGGACTGGTCAATTTAAATACACACAGATAAGTTTCTGTAGATATAGAAAAAGTAATCTAATTTCTCAGCGCTAAAGTTTCAAGGAGGCTGGACTTTGTCTTATAATTACTGTGAACTGCAGAGTGAATGAGAAGCGCCTATATTGTGGTATATGCTTCTTAATTTTATATTTAGTAAAATTGGATTGGTAAAGTTTTCTTTTGCTCTCTTTAAAATGTAAAAAAAAAAGTTATTTCTTCTATATTATTTAAAATGGACTAAAGCTACAGATGGTTTCAAATTCTGGTCAAAAGTATGTGCTTACAGATATTCACTGAACGTAAATTCTTTTATATAACTGCGATAACAGTATTTGTTATTTCTCCACTCCAAAGCGGATGTTGATCGGTTATTCAGCCACAAATATCTAACGAAAACCAAGTTGAGAGTCCGAATGAAAATAGAAACTTTACGTGAAATAAGGAGCGTAAGTTCGGCCTTGGATGAGAAGGAAAATGCAACCATTAATATGGTATTATTTAAAAAAATTCAAGGCTACCTTCCCCCCAAGAATAAATTCTGGGTGCGCCACTGCTGTTAAGGAAACATCGAGGAAAGAAGGGAACATCTCTGTCCGCCAAAGAGCATAAACAATAAGTTTTCAAAGATCTATAATATATATACATATTTGTGTGTGTATTTGATTATAGCAAAAACTACTGGTTTTATAAAAATATATTCTATTTAAAATATTTTTAATTTTAATAACACCACAACTTTACAATACTCTTTCTTAATATAAAGTACCCTTAATTTTATCTTATTGGGAAAAAAACCCATCCATTATGTATGTAATTTTATACAGCGTCTAGATACAAAATTTAATCAAAATCGTTAGTGGGTTTTTTTTTTAGAAAACTTCTCGGTGGAACCAAAAACCCTAGATACAAAGTTATAGTTAGCCTGATCGGTAAAATTGTTTCGGTGCTAGTCCGAGATACAAATATATGGCATCGTGAAGACCACTTTTTATTTTTCAGTTGGTCATAAAACGTCGAAATTTATTGAAATCTCGGGTTCTTTTTTTTTTATAATTACTATTAGCACCGCGTCTTACTACCCGTTCGGGTTATACGCACTTACGCTAATGTGTATATGGTAGGGTGATTGTGAAATGAAATAGAGGACCTACAGTTTAACGTGGAATCCGAACCACGATGGAGGCCTGGCATTCCACACATTCGCAAGTTGTGATTAATACAAGTCTTGTCAGAGGCGAAGGAAGGGTTTGACAATCAGATAAATCTGTATCAGGACCGAGGATTGAATCCTGGACCCCCAGCACAGAAGTCTGACACCTTACCCCTAGACCACCCGGTCACTTTTTTTTAAATAATAATCACAATATTTCTCTCTCAGAGGGGTCGAGAGAACGTTAAAAGGGAACAACCTTGGTTATTAATAGAAATAATTTATTTTATTTTACAAAACATTATTTTATTGGTGCCACTTATCGTAGCTTTAGATTGATAATGACTATTCATCTGGCTTAGATGTCTGTGTTAATCTGCAGACACCATGGTTATCATATGTTTTTTAAGCTACTTGCCTACATGAGTTTTAATAAACGTTATCTTGAAACTTAACAAAGAAAACAATGTTGCATTTCAGTAATCAGATTAAGATAATTTTTTTTCAAAATATTATTTAAATATAATTGATTAGTTTTTAATGCTTTCTTTTAGTAAACCAGGCTATATAATTCATCAAATATTTAGTATTTGTAATTTGTTTCAACGTATTGTTAAAGAACAAAAAAAATAATATATAATAATTATTAATGGAAAAAGTCATAATTTTACACTTCCTATGGGGATACCTGCAGGTTTTTTCCGCACCGCGTCTTACAACCCGTTCGGATTATTCGCTTAAGTACCAATTACACTAATAGATTAGAAATTGAGAAGGTTGAAGTTAGAGGAAGCATTTGCGTGGAGGGAGAGTGGAAAACCATTTAGGAAAAACCACCCCAGTTAACCCGACCGAGATTCTAACCTCGATCTCCCCGTCTACAGCAGTCTATCTCAACATGAAACTAGCGCGTTAGCCAACTACGCCCCCAAGGTGGGTGTTAGGGGCTTATTAAAAATATTTATCATATGCTATATGTTGCCTGTAGATATACAGATTTACAATACTTTTTAAACCCAATAAGTGTATTTTATTTTTTCTCAATACTTTTAATACTATAATAACTTTTTTGTGAGGATAAATTCTTACGGGCTCTTCGGGCTATCTGCATATTTAAACCATTACATTAGGTTTAATAAAGGTATAATTTAAAAAAAAGTATCTACATTTTCAAGGAAAAAAAAGGGAATGATCCTAATTACACCTCTGAAATCGAACCCCAATCTACACGTGACCAGCAATCCAGTCTGAAGTAAGAAAGATGAATCAGACTACGTGACTACCAATGCAAGTCTGAGGGATAAAGACAAAGATAAAATGTATCAACATTCACTTGGGTAGGTGGTATGAATCTAATTGTAATATATTGCACGTTCACTTGGCCTAAATGTGGATCTAGATCCCCCCCTTTTGTTGCCACTAGCTAGACAATATATCGTGAGCCTGACATCTAAGATTATTTAACCATTATTGCAAACTTTATTTTATCAACAATATAACAACTAAAGGAGAAGTTAAGGCTTCCACCGTCACTCACACTTAACCAAACCAATATATTATGGTAATTTTTAAATTGAAAGATGACACCTGGACACGGGAATTGAGCCCGCGTCCTTTGACCTAGTACACCAATGCTTTAAACTCTGAGATTCCAATGCTCTAACCACTGAGATATCCAGAATTCACCCCATGCCCAGGTCGTAGACAAGGGTGTATTTTTGTCTGTAGCCTAGGGTCATTCTTTAAATCATATTTTAAGGCAGAGTCTGTGATGGACGTGTGGAAATCTTCGGCTACAAATATGTGATCAATTAAGATCACAAGCTATCAGATAATTAATTTATGCTAAACGTATCAATTCAAAATCTTGTTTTAAACTTACTAATAAACGTAGGAGTTAAAAATATTTTGTTAAACGTACTAATTAAAAACATATTGTTTAACTTATTACTAACAAAAACAAGGTAAGAAATACAGTAACAAATTTAATATTTAAACATGCTAGTGAAAGATTTTTTTTCTCATCACCGCATCTTACTACCTCTATAAGCTATACGCATATTGTATAACTACTCTACTGCAGTAGGGATGAGGAAATAAGTATTTTAGAGGTAATATACCCGCATTTGCATGCAAGGAGAGTGAAAAACCATTTAGAGAAAGATATCCTCAGTATACCTCACCTAAATTCGAACAATTATCTCCCCGTTATCGGCAAGCCAATCAAACACGAGAATGATGCCTTAGGGCTTTGGCCATTCGGCCACTGAAGAGGGTAAATAAAAAGTTGTTTAACGTACCAATTGGCTAAAAAAAAGATTGGTGCTATACATAACTTATTAATTACAATCTGGTACTATGTATAAGTGCTTACTATAGTGATAAACGCGATTGTTTGAAAAAAACTTCGTTTTTAACGCAATAATTAAAAGTAATAATAATTGGGCTATTACATCATCTGCTTTAAGTCAACTTTTTCCAATTAAAAAAAAATAATGATTTATGCAGTTGTTATCTTTTAAAAATTAACTTTATGAATAAATGACCTATTGATATGACTACTTGACATATGCGATTAGAGATAACGGATTAAGTAATGAAGTTTGTAAAAAGTCTAATTAGTTTGGGAACATAATCTAACACCATAGCACATATGCAGAAATAGAGGAATATAAAAGATTAATCTGTAGGGGTCAACGCGTCTTATAACAATCAAACACATTTATGATGTCAAACTTGAAATGGAAATTTTTAAAAACCCTCAACTACATGTGTCTGTAAGATTGTTTGAGATAAGGATGTTTTTAACGTACACGGAATTTTTTTTCCCTTTGTCACCGCGTCTTAGTTCCGTCATACGCAAACAATATATTATTATTTTTATAAATATATTGCATCATCAATACTTTATAAATAATAGAGCCTATTTAATAAAATAATATTAATTTTTGTTCTACCACGTCTTAGGGGCCATCCTTAAAATAAGTAAGGCTTTTTTTCATAATTTTGGAGACCCCATTGCTCCCCCCACGTAAGGGATTGTGAGATTTTTCAATTTCTCTCCCCCCCTTTTATTTTAAGTCTTTTTACGATTTGGTAAATTAGACTATTTTAATCATTTGGTTATTTTTGGACATAAGAATTGGTAATAAAGCGATTGATATTAATCTCATTTCTTTAAAACTTTGAAAACTATTGATAAAAGTAGGGTTAGCCAATGAATGAAAATTTTAAAAAAAATCAGAATTTTTTTTACAAAAAATACATGTATTTTGTTAGAATTCGTCTCACCACAAACATTGATAAAAAACCTAGCGTAAGAAGGATTCTAACCCCCTCCCCTTTCCCTCTCGTAAGAAAACTTAATAACACACTGAACCCTCCCTCCCTAAAACCTTTACATGATTTAAGGACGGCCCCTTGGTATCTATCTGGGCTGGGATACATTTATGTTGGATTCACACGTTCGCAGAAAAACTAGCGCAGAACAGAAACTTGGTCAAGTGACGAGCTCTAAGCCAATAACAAGATTTCCACCTAAGCGGCGCCAGCTGTTCCGCTCAAGTTCATCTAATCTCTGCTTTTCCCGCTCTGCCTGAGATCATCAACACAGGAGAACCAATCAAATCTCAGAGCCAACCAACTCAAATCAGTGCGCACGTGCATTTGATAGCGCATGCGCTCTACAGTCAGAAGAAAGCAGACAGCTTCGTTGGCATTTGTAAGGATATTTGAAATAACCCGTTAATGTAAAGCGTGTGTGAATCGATGTATTGGTTTTTATTACACAACATAGCATATGAAAAATATCCATCTGTAGAGTGCTTTAAAAAAAAGTATATCTACTAGAAAATAAAATATGTTGATAATAAGCATTTTAAAATTAGCTTTGCAATGCATCATGGGTCAACATACAGCCTGTGAATTGCTGTGCCACTGAGGCAGATTCTGCTTTCTATTTTCGGCGAACGTGTGAATTAAGCTTTAGAGAATATGGTCAACCTCGGTGGTGTTGGGGTAAATTACTCGTCTCAGGAACCGATATTCATGGGTTAAAATCCAGACGGGGTCCACGGACATTTCTTGAGAGATAAACATCCGTAACACAACTTCCCTTCGGAGGGGAAGTAAAGCTGTTGGTCCTTGTCAATTGTGACATGTAAAATAACCCTGCAGGTGTATGAAATACCTTTCCCGGTGAAATTGGTAGACCATTTGGCTCTTGTTCATAGATATTTTCATATGCTGATATAATCAGTCGGTTCAGAAAGTGCACGTTAAATACCTCAAATAAATTAATTGATAATAAATTAGAGGATGTGTTATTTATTTTTTTATTTTAGTACCGCGTCTTATTACCCGTTCGGGTTATACGCTTAAGTACTAATTACGTTAGTGGGTTAGGAATTGGAAAGGTTGAATATAGGGAAAGTGAACCCGCATTTGCATGGAGGAAGAGTGGTAAACCATTTAGGAACCCCCCCAGTTCACCCGACCGAGATTCGAACCTAGATCTCTCCGTCCTCGGCAGTCGAGCTCAACACGACTAGCGCGTTAGATAACTACGCCATCGAGGCCGGTAGAGGATGTGTTGCTTTGCTTCACTTGCATTGGTGGTCACAGTGTTTTCCACTAAATATTTCATTCTTATCCTTCCACGCCAATATGGGTACATTTCCTCTAAATTTTAGCTTTCTCGTCCGTTCCCCTCAAAGTTTGACTTATCCTCAAAAAAACACTCTGTATAAATATATTAATACATATATATTTGAAAATGTTATAACTTATAATTCTGTTACTAAATAAGGCACGTGGATTGCCTTTAAGAAACATCTTTATAGCATTTAACAAATAAATAATAATACAATCATTAGAAAGACAACCTAAGTAAATTCTATTCCGATCTATTATCTATAATATTACGAAACTAAACATATTGTGCTTATTTCAAGTACTAACTAGATAAAGTATTTTGCTAAAAGGATATATACCTTGCCAAAATACTCGTAAGTTACGTAATGAATTACATCTTATCGATAACAATATTATATCATAAGTGCTACCTTAGAATACATGAGTATAATACAGACATGGTAGTATCGGACTTTTGCTGTTAGTTAAAACTCAAATAAGTTTTTATTTTATTTAAACACTACGTCTTACTACCTTTCAGGTTGTAGGAATATTTAATAAATACGATAGTGAGTCAGGGATGAGAATGTTGAATTTAGAGGAAGTGTACCCACATTTGCGTGGAAGGGAGAGTGGAAAACCATTTAGGAGAAATCACCCTCGATACAGCCGATTGGAATTCGAGACCTCGATCTCCCTTCCCTATCATCGGCAGAATAGTCTATTGCCAAAGTTGACAACCTTAGACCATGCGGCCACCGAAGCAGGCTGCAAATAATTAAACAGTTGCTTATTCATCAACTTCTCAACTGTGTTTTATTACTTTGACATGTAAAGAAAGTATACATCACAAAATATATTAACTAAAACCAGTAGCTTTGGATTTTTTTTCTGTCAGAAAATGCGAGAATTAGGGTGGATAGCAAAATTTGGCAAATTTAATTTGATTTTATGTATTGAGAATATTATATTAAATTTAAAATAAAGCAATCATATTTCAGAACGTTATTATTACAAACTATTTTATAAAGATACTTATCAACCATGATAAGAGAAAAATATTTTTTATATCACATAAATGCACAATATATTTTTCTAAAACATATATATTATTAGAAGAAGTACCAGCGTTACACGGGTTAACCACGCAATGCATTGGAGGGCTACCCTTGGAAATGCTTTTATTTGCTTCAAACAGACAGGAAAAAAAAATCTCATTTTATTTATTTCGATCCAATTTTTAACAAATTAAAAAAAAATCTATTCAAAAATTTAAAATTTCACTTTTGAGGTGCACATGTTTGTGCACAGGGGCTACTAACTTTAAAAATTTCAGCCCTCTGCTTACGGTAGATATCGCACAACTCTCATGACAGGCAGACATACTAACTATTCATTTTATTAATATAGTATGAAAAGAAGACATAGCCTATTTATAAACAAAAAAAAGTCTATTTATATTAATAATAATATTTTACATACAATTTATTTTAATATATTTTACACACGTAATAATATGTTAAGTTAAAAATATGGGTTTCATTTTTAATAGTATTTTATCACCTTGTAAAATTTTATTGCCTGTTATTTGATAATATATTGTTTTTCCTAATATTGACATATTTACTAGCCTCAACACTTCATGAGTATGAACGGGTGTGCCTAAAGTAAGAATCTCGATATATGATCTAAAATCGATAAACTAAAGTAGAAACATGGTAGTAAACTGACAGTTATAATATTTAATTCAACATATTCATACATCGAGTATTGTAATCTTCCACTGTCACTTTTGATAGCAAAATGAATTTAAAAAAATATTATTAAAGGTTATTAACATAAACTGAAAAAACATTTTTAAGATGCCTCTTACAGTGTTCTTACTGTACCAATATAATCGTTAAACTTACTTAACTGTTTCAGTGTTAAATATTCTTCCCCTCTTGTGCCAATAACAGTTTATCAACTAAACAGTGTTCCAGTCATGATAGAAAACCGACTGATTTAAAATATATTCTGCTCGCACTTCAACATGTCTACATTACTGATAACTTCTTTGACCTGCTTCTCGATTTAAAGTAGTGTGAGAATGAACGCTTGCTTGGTTTGGAATCATTCAGTTCTTATCATTCTATCAAAGTTGACGTAATATTTCAGAAGTACCATATTTAAATAAGCATCACAAGAGATTTAAACAGGTATTAACTTTTCAAAACGTGTCATATTGTTAGAAGATTTTTAGATTGCACTCCTCCCCTAAATTCGGTTCACTTGGAAACAGTTGAATTTGTAAAAACAAACAAATATGATTGTCCTTGAATATGCAAACTAATAATATGTTTTAGATAATTTTAATAAAGTTTAATCAGGTGACTTACAACGATAGAGTTATAAGTACCTAGGACTTTGCAACCGTATTGGCTGAGTATATCGTGCTGAGAATTAATATAAATGATTTAGTCTGGATTGAAACATGTGCTTGAGAGAATAAAAAGGGATGACCAACGTTTAAAGACCTGCACCTTATCACTGTTGGCCACGGCAGAACTCTTCTAAAACGTTAGGTTCAGGGTTTGAGTCTGCGTCAACACTTGGGATACTATAATAGATTCTGGAAGAAAGTAACTATTAGAAAATACAAAAATTGTTTTTTTTGCCCTAAATATGAACAACATTTTACTATATTATTATTATTTCAAATAGATTGATATTATCTATGAAAATTGACACATGCCTTTACGTGTTGGCTTATGATTATTGTTTTAGTAGTTTTTATAACTGTGAAAAAATGTTCTTTACCACCAAAATTATGAGTTTCAAAATATTTTCACGTATATTATTAATAGGATTCACTTTAAGTTAAGTCAAAGTAATCTTAGGTATCTTAATGTTGTTAGGGAAAGGTTTGTAACTTATATTAAGATACATTGGTTTGTAATGAATAAAATGATAAAATAAACATCAAATCAAAATGAACTCCTTTCTTATACAGAAAGTCTTATTTAAGGTACTAGCAACAAAAGTTACTTGCGTTTAAAAGTTGGCCTATTACTTGAATTTATAGGAAAATCTTAAGTGAAATTTAAGAGCGCAACACATACTTATACCGGTTCTATATCTAGTGGTCCACATGCAAGAACTATTAGAAATAATAAATTCTCTAAAATTACATCTAGTTAATCTCAGAAAAACAGCTAATACTATGTATAGAATTAATTGTTATTTAATAGACTTTTATAAATAATTTAATTTTTAAGGAATTTATGAATACATTGCTGAAAAATGACATAAATGCAGGGTGTACTGTAATATGTAGGACCCACCTCAGTGGTGTATAGGAAACACAAAAACCGGGATAAAAAATTCATAAAAACATGTGTCGCATTTTACATTATTTCCTAATTATAGTCATGTTTGTACGTCAGTAATGTGGAGTTGCTTAACATTATAGAAAGTTCTCAAAATGTTCACCTTTGGCCTGAACGCAAGCCTGCAGTCGTTGTTTTATTGAATACCTCTTTTAAAAATAACAGGTATTTTGTCTGATACGTTGGAAGCCATCTTGTAAACGTTGGCCAAGTATTTAAATTCTGGCAATGGGTGTTGAATAGAGAAATATTGGTTTCAAGTGAACCCACGAATAAATATCTAATGGATTTAAGTCTGGGGAGCGCGCAGGCTAACCAATTGGCCCTGAGCGACCTATTCACTTGTTAGGAAATCTTTTCATCAAGAAACATCTATAGAAAAACTGTTTAGTGGAATCATTTGGCTGTTACTTCGAATAAAGGTCAAATGGGACACATGTTTAAATTGTTTCTGCGTTTCCTGTCCAACGGTAAAGTTGGTCTCACATTTTACGGTACACTCTGTATGAGAAAAAAAAGTGTATCTTAAACTGGTTCAACTTTAAAATGAAGATTGGTTACAGCAGCAGTTGACAGATGTAATTACAGCAATAGTTGGGGGGACACGATTCGGTGGCCACGCGGTTTAACGTGCTACTCTCATGTTGGACTATACTGCCGAATTGGGG
>CABFWB010000607.1:22149-34138 GCA_902151455.1 Timema bartmani | reverse complement strand
GGGGGGGGCGGGGTGTTCGATCCCGGTCGGGTGCACTGAGGGTGTTTTCTTAAATTCTTTCCACTCTCCTTCCGCGCAAATGTGGGAGCATTTTCTCTCAATTAAACCATCCCAATCCCTAAGCATAATTATAACCCGAATGGGTAGTAAGATGCGGTGCTAAAATAAAATAGTTGAGGGGAGTTATAAAAGCCGTGCAGAGCTTTGTCTAACCACATTTGTAATCAAGTCTCGAGAGTCAACCATTTTACCAGTATATGAAATAAGAAACAGTTCAGGTTGAACGAGGGATTGGTTGACACCCGAATCATGATTATATATACAGCTCCAAGAGTAGAAGAGTTGATAAGATAACAGAGAGACGTCCACTACTATTATCTCTAGAATAAAGAATACGAGCTGTGTGCTAACATTTTTTGATTACACAAGGTATCGAAGTTCCCATCACTGCGAAAAGAGTAAAGAAGTAATGTTTAACATTTCTGTGTAGTTAAAATAATAAATAAAACCTTCCAAATGGCTTTTAATGGCTATGTTTGTTTTATTAATATACTCAGGCACTTAAGAAAATTATCGACATTGATTAAAAGGCTATTGCCTTTATATATATATATATAAATTTAACTACACAGAAATTGTAAACAATACTTCTTATATATATGTATATATATGTATGTATATTTATATATACATACACATAAACACACACACAGATGGTTCTAAAGTGAAGAGGTTGATAAATAGTTCATCTCGTTGGTCCAGAACAAGATATAAACGTAATCAATTTATATTATGAGAACGCATTAAGGCAGATTATACCCGCAATTATTTAGCTCGAAATGAAAAAAATACCATTCTTAGTGGTGAGTTGACTTGACAATAGAATTAACAATTGAAATAATATATTCTTCTTAAGGCGATTGGCCCTTTTCATTTGGCGTGGAAATGCAGAGCCATGGGAACAAACGGTTATCTTCAAGAAATTGTTTTTTTCAGAAACGGTTTGTTCAAGAATAGAAGCATGTTGATTAATATATAAATTTTATATACACACCTCCTCTATAGTTTTAAAAGTGATCAAATATCGATAAAGTTGACATTTTTCAATAGAGAACTGCCGGCTTCATAACAAAAAAGAAAAGAAAATGTAACAATAATAAACATCGATACATTATCTTAGAAGGGGTGTTGAAAATATTCACATAAAAATCTCACTCGTTCTCGAGAAAACTGATATTTCCAAACGTATGATTTTTCCGTAAGACCTGTCCTGTTCTTGTTGGCGCGGAAGGATACCTTGGTCGGTTGTGAATCCACGCCATGCCTTTCACCCTCCCGCCCACCATCCCACAAAACAGGTTTTTGACTTGCACTCGACAGGGCCAAGGGCCTTAAAGCTTTTATTGCTGTTGTATATTATGTCTTTGGGATAGCCAGCTTTGGGCCTATGGCTTTTTTAGATGACTCATATATGCAATCTTAAGTTCGGCTTCCAAACACTTCCTTATGCTTAAACTGTATATATTTACTATCATTCTCAATAAGATAAGAATAATTTTAGCAAAATTACAAATTTTAGCTGTAATACAAAACAAAATAATTTAAAATAAATGATACGGAACTCCGCACGGACTTTCTCGCTCTATTGTTTAAAAGTTAAGATATTTACTCAAAACTCGTAATATATGTGAAACGAAATAATAAACACTAGCAAACCCAAGCATAAATTGCACCATACTTATGTAAAAAAAAATTTGAGTCCCGGTTTTAAATTTTATAATTTTATTTTTAAAGAATGTCCTCATTTGTATGTTTAGACCAATAGTGGCAGTTATAATCATGGGTAAAAGAAGAGGGGAAATCTTGCACATATTTTGTAAGGATAGTATTCTGTGCAGCTTAAATATCTTGGATCTCAATATAGGATACTATTTATTAGTGAAATATATTAGTTTATTAGAAGCTATCTGAGTAAAATGATTTTTTTTTAAATGCAAAAATTAAACGCGAGCTAAGGAAAAAATGTTTTTGCATCAGTTATTTCACTACATCTAGGCTTATACTGATCAAACGGAGCTTCGATTATTCCTTACACTCATTTCATCACATACATACACATACTTATGTTGACTTAGATTTACTGATATGGAAATAATGTATAATTACATATTTCATTGCGTATTATCCATAAAAAAATTATACAATTGTCACTCAGAAGTAAAATCTGTAAATTAAATATAAATATTTGTATATACAGTTGTGGAGATATATAACAAAACAGTAATTCTGAAATGAGATTTAAAAAGATCACACACCTAAATACTGTTATTCTGTCCTAATTTGATGCGAACTTTGAGCTTACATAAATAAATACAAATGATCTTGTTACTTAATTAATTTAAGGAATTACAGGAACACAATTAAATGTAACTGTTTTAGCTGTTGTAATATGTCATGTTATCACCCCAATCCGTCAATCATGATTATAATAGAACCTTCATGGTTATAATAGAACCTTCATGGTTATAATAGAACCTTCATGGTTATAATAGAACCTTCATGATTATAATAGAACCTTCATGGTTATGGGGAATATTGGACTAAACTAATGTTTTCTTTGAAACATGTGCATCACGATTCGCTTGACATTTTATTATAACCTTTACTAAAATATAAATTAGTTCCAATTTCAAACGCTTCTAATCACGTTCCCATAGCTATTAGAACACTTTAATTTCATACTATCGTAGTCTTCTCCATTCAATTCTCTGAGGATGGACTGTAGACTCCGGTTCTTGGTTTCTGGGACGAAAAGATGAATGAACACCGCACCCATCAGACATATAACAGCGAACAACCAGAAACAACCATGGTCACCAAGCGTATAGCACAAGGCTGTGAAGAACTTACTCACGAGGAAGGCCCAAAGCCAGAGAGTGCAAATACTAAGCGTCATCCCTAATCCCCTGTACTGTGGCTGGAATATCTCGGCGATGACAACGTATGGGACGGTGCCCACACCTAGTGACAGAGAAAACACGTGGAGGGAAAGTGATGCCACTGGTACCCATCCGTAGTTTTCGACATCTGCACCCGTATTTTTCAGATAGAAGTAGCCTCCCAGTACTCCCATACACAGGAACATGACGAGGTCAGATATTATCATAAGGACCTTCCTTCCCGCCCTGTCGATAAGGAATGTGGCGAGCAGCACGCCGATGAACAGAAACGAACCTGTAAGGATAGTAGAGAGGTTCGGCGACAGGTTGCTGCCTGAAAGCTGAAAGTAGAGAGCCAAACTTAAATAAGTAACCGTCCCCGTGGTCAATGCCCTTGGCTACGAGACTATGGGTCCCGGGTTTGATTCCTGGCTAGTACCTTGGTTATTTTTCCCTTAAGGGGAATTATTCCAACACTCACCAGAGTTTTGACTCATACCGGTTCTACAACTTCATAATAACTATCATCACATCATCTCATTACAGGTACGACGTGTAGACAATCTCCTATGGTATACGCTAGGTACGTTCTGTGCCATCCAGAGAGGCTAATAAGTCTACACATAAGGTAACCGAACCTGGATGTCATGTCCCGCCCGATCATATATGCCGTAGCTTTGAAAAAATACATATGAAATGAGTGTAGTTGAAATCAGAGGTGGGAAATTCCTAATATATGTCTTGTTCCACTCTCAAAACAAGGGCTATTAACTAATTAATTAAAGAGGTAATGATGAAAAGATTAACTGCAATGTCAATTCACCAGACTGGGACTAGAAACGCAACCTATCCTCCAACATCTACAATATTAAATGCGACTCTAGTGCCCTTTATTCTTTTCCGTGCCTGCATTAACGCAATGACGAAAGTTAAATTAAAAAAACTAATCATAATGTAAATAAAATAAACAAAAACAGGCGATACGAATAGCGACATACATACCCGCTTCGATGGCTGCATGGTATAACGCGCTACTCTCAAAGTAAACTAGACTGCTGATGACGGGGAGATCTAGGTTCGAATCTCAGTCGGGTTTACTGAGGGTGGGTTTCCCAAAATTGTTTTTCACTCTCCTTTCACGTAAATGTGGGTACAATTCCTCTTAATATAACCTTCCTTAACCCTAAAACCATAAGCACAATTAGTACATGAGCGTATAACCCGATGCGGTGTTAAAAAAATGGTGGCATATCACATTTCACATAGCTCAATTTACTCATCGAGAGAAAATTTGGGCGTGGCTCAGCCCACTCAACTTAGCCGACCCAAGCAAAGTTGAACGTCATCGTCTGACAAGAGTTCAGGAAGGTTTGTCCTACAATCATCTGGGCTAGGCTCACCATGAGCATATCGTGGTCACGCGCAAACTTTCAAATTAAGTCCATCACTTGGTCGTCTGCTCGATCCATGCTGACGGCAACACGCCTGCCACGACCGTAAGAGAGAACTAGACTCCTGAAGCCCACCAAGGAACGAAAATAAAGAAACGAGATTAACAGTACTGGCTTAAAATTACTCCAGGCTATTTCTAACTGTCCCAGTTTGTGGAATTTTATCACAGGAGAAGCAGATTTATATTAGTATACCCGGTTATTTGAAGAAACACATACATCTAACTAGTATTTTCATACCCTTTTTGAAAAAAAGAAATGGTTTATTGGTCTATTGAACAGGATAAATCACAAATCATATTAGTTACTCCCAATTAAATCTTTACTATTTAATAGAGAGTAATGTGATGCAAATGTGATGTATTGTGTTGGCTGGCCCCAGTAGGTTCTATGAGTGACCAATACCCAACCATACTTTATACTTAGGTAATTAATAGCGTTAATAACCCATTTTACGATTGCAGAGAGCTTACAAACCTATGTTGCTAGAATGTGAAAAGAGAGAGGACACTCAGGTGTAAAGAGATGTCAGTCAGGTAGCAAGAAAGTCGTCTCATGAACGCGTTTGGGACTAGTTGTGTTAGACTAAAGCCGTAGGCATGAAAACCAAGTATCGTATGTAAGTTACGTGTCACATGTGTGTTGTAGTTGTGCCCCTAAGTGTAAGTAAATATATATATATATATACAACGTGTATCTAAAACATTGCATCAAACTTTGGCAGGCTATTTCTTGGGTCAAAATAGAATAATTCACATCAGCAAACTAGGGTCCATCTTAAATATTAAGGGTGGTATACACCCCTAAAGATAGAGCTAAAAAGACTGCTGTGTGAAATATTATGAAAATTGCTTAGGGTATTACAACGAATCTTTGTATAATACTTATTGAAACCTTTCTCATTAATAAACTAATTGTGCTGTTACCGCTACCTACCCCCATCATGTAGAAAAGGGGGGGTTGTAACACTTTTTATGCAATAAAATATGTCATAGTAAGTATTATCAACTTTGACTTAAGATTACAAAATATGGAGTAAAAATTAACTAAAAAGGTGTCTTGGAGAAACTGTCTAGCTTTCCCCGTTTCCGAGATAATCACACAAATTTGAGCTCCGAGACAAGTGTAAATGCCTGCCAGGTATGCAGCCAGAATCGCAGTGTTACTTCGCACCTCAGTCGTTTAGCCATGTTTACCAGCACGTGTGACTATGTATAACGTACATTTGGTAAATAAGTCTGGTTTGTGTGATATTATGGAGAAGCTCAGTTACTTTTCCTTCTTCATAAACTCCGATGTGTTGCTATTTATTACATTAGTGAGTTATGCTTACACAGTTCATACTTTGGTGGGATTTTATTCGTTACACTCACTGGAGTATTGAAAGCTAAACTAAGAAATATAAATGGTAGTTATTGCTTGTTTTAGTTCCTTGTTTCAAAATAAGATTCATAGCAAGTGTTCAAAATGGTGGCCCCTAACGTCATTGCAATAATTGAGGTGGCGTATCAATGACTGGCGTGCTCTTTCGAAAACACGTGGTGTTTCTTGAACCTTATCACATACAGCACCTATCCTAGCTAACAGATCTTCCTCGGATTCAACGTCTGTCTCGTAAACCAAAGCTTTGACAGAGTCCCACATAAAGAAGTCTAACGGATCAAGGTCAGGAGAGCGTGGTGGCCACGCAACAGGCCCACCTCTTCCTATCCATCGGGCAGGAAATGCAGTGTTGAGGTAGTCACGTACAGCTCTTGTGAAATGAGGTGGGGCACCGTCATGTTTTAAACCAAGTAATTGCCTGCCAAAGTTTGATGTAATGTTTTAGATACACGTTGTATATATATATATATATATAAAATTTGTAAATAGTAAACCACACTACACTTATTTATTACCTGAAAAATATTAACAGTGTAGCTGAAGACAGCGAATATTCCACACAGTTGCACATTTGCCATTAGCAGGATCCCGATGACCAAAGCCTTGATTGTGCCTCTAGGAGAAAACAAGTCCATGATGGAAATTTTATTTTTATCTTTGTCGTTATTCTTGATGGATTCTGTGATCCTAGAGATCTCGCGTTCGATCTCTGGCACCTGTCCTCCTCTCAGCCACCGTAGGGACTTCCTGGCGTCCTCTATCCGACCTCGGCTCATCAGGTAGACGGGAGACTCTGGCATGAAGAAGAAGGTCGTAAGGTAGAGGACCGGTACTGATAAACACACGTAGTTGAAGATGTGGTAGGGGACGTAAGAACCGACGATGTACGAGAATAGGACTCCTCCGTTCGTTAAGACAGATAGACAGACAGACGGAAATTTAAAAACCACTTTTTCGGATTCAGGGAGTCATTGAAACGTCAAGATTCATCAAAATCTCGAGTTCGATTTTTTTGACGATCACCATACTTTCTCTACCTGTAAGATAGAGATAGTAAAAATAGCAGTTCTAGCTTATTGGACTACACTGTGTCTCAATCCTATAAGCAAAGCCATAGTGGAACCATTCGAGGTAAGCTTTCTAGTTCTCAGGGTAAACAAAGAGTACATGTCTTCATGAAATGGAAATTAAAATATGTGTTTTCTAAGCTCAAATTTTCCTTTTGGCTTAAGATCTATCTATGTATGTGTTTATTTTATTTGTAAATTCCAAATACAAACCATGCTATTGAAGAATTCTTGCAAGAAGAATAGTATTTGACAGTTAAAAAGGTTACTTAAAACGATATATGTATGTATATATATATATGTATGTACATATGTATATATGTATATATATATGTATGTACATATGTATATATGTATGTATATGTATGTATATGTATATGTGTATGTATATACGTATGCATGTATATATATATATGTATGTGTATATGTGTATATGCATGGTACTCAACCCGAAGGTTGGTTGGATCCTCAACCCACCGTCAGCTATAAAGCCTAGGCAGCACTGAAGGGGCGTACTAGGGAAATATCGTTGCTTTCCTCACTGAGCCAGAAGGTACTATTGCAAATCAGTCTGCCAAGTCCACCAAAATGCACACACCAACTGACCCTATAAGTGTGAGTTTAACTCCATTCTTCACAGGAACTGGCTCTATATTGAATGTTAATACTAGTACTATCTATACCTCTGTGCCACTTTCATAATTGTCAGATGCCCTAAATAAGACTGAGACAGATAAATTAAAGTAACAACTTGCTCTAGCCCATATCAGAAGACATTACACATTAAACATATTATCTGACCAGAGAAGGACTGATTTAATACATCCAAAAATTAAGTCATGTGACCTGGAGCTGTCACTTTTTATAGATTGTATCAATAATTATAAATTAATAATAAAAAATAATACTATAAAATGTCTCAATAAGGACCATAAATAATAGGTTGGTACTTTACAAGTTTTCCTCATACCAGAAACTTACTATACATATTCAATGAGAGGTTTCATTCGACACCACTAACCTAAAGTGCCTCTAATGGAATCCTCTGAAATCTCTGTGACGTAGAGAGGACACAGGGCCAGGCTCGCCCCACACCCTAACCCTATGATGAACCTCGCCACATGCAGGGTCATCTCTGTCTGAGCGAACAGGATTAGCGTCCAGCCGATGACAATAAGGACACCCACCAGGTAGCCCGTCAGCTTCCTGCTAAACTTGTCAGCTGAAACACGCCACTCATGATTAACAAGGTCAAGTTTTCCTCACGTCCCAAGATATACTAAGGATCTAGTAGGTTCCTCATAGTCTGAGCAAACAGTTGAACGTCCAGTCGATGACACAAGGTAGTTTTTTAGCTTCCCGCTCAACTTATCAGTGGAAACACGTCATTAATTAACAACACGGTCAAGTTTTCCAGACACCCAAACCCTATAAAGAACCTTGTAAGGGCAGGGATTCCCAAACTGGGTGTCACTGGACTTGCTCTGGGGCGCCATGTCTATAAGGAAAAACTAAAACTTATACTGTATAGTTAAATGCAACATGCGAATTTTCAACACGTGTACTCGTATATATTTTAAAGAATGGAAAAAAATCATAAAAGAAAACACATGTTTACTCTAATTCCTTCTTATTCAGTTCTGTAATTTTAGTCTAATTTTGTACTTTTGTGTTTTTACATTTAAAAGAATACAATATAGTAGTGTAAATGACAATTTTTCTTTTAAAAAATAATTTTTTTTAAACATTGGGTACAGGGGCGTTGCACGGAAAATCTGATATGGGAAGGGCAGCGTGGTCTCAAAACGTTTAGGAACCCCTGCCGTAGGGCCATCTTTGTTCAAGCGAACAGGATCAATGTCCAATCAATGACAAAAGATAGTCCATCAGCTTCCTGCTCAACTTTTCAGCTGAAACACTTTACCCACTAACAAGAAGGTCAGGTCTTTCCCACACCCAAGCCGTATAAATAACCTCACACGGTTATCTTAGACCGAGCAAACAGGATCAATGTCCAAATGATGTCACCAGGTATTCCGTTAGCTTCCTGCTCAACTTATCAGTTGTATCACATCGCTCACTAACAGTTTAAAGCCATAACAGACGGTTCACTGAGAGCAGAGTAATCTACGGTAGTTAACCTAATTCAAAGTGATTTAAAAAAAAACCTAAGCTGAGTGATTAAAGGTGAGATAATGTCAATATGTTTGTAGTTTTTATAACAAAAGCACTTTTTTGGTGAAAATACAAAAAATATTGCGACAGGATTTACATTTAGTTTAATTTTATACACAAAGTAAATTCAAAACTATAAGAATATTTTTCATTGGTGTCGTGGAATTTAAAAATTATTCTTTTTCTATCAATTTGAAAAGTTTATATTAAAATGCCACTATTCTCAGGACTAATATTCAAAAACTGTTGAAATTTCTATACGTAAACAAAGTGGTTCCACAGGGAAAGAAAAAGACTTATAGAAATTAGTGACATCACTTAAACATTTTTGCGACAGTTTGCTTTTAAGACATACTGTCATCAACAAATATTCTTTGATTAATGTTTTTTTATCACCGCGCCTTACTAACCATTCAGGTTGTACGCATATATTCGAATTATTACTCTAATAGGGTAGGGATGGGAAAGGAAACATCTCAGAGGCAATATACCCGCATTTGCGTGGAGGGATAGTAGGAAACTATTTAGAAAAAACTACCTTCAGTAGAACCAACCGGGATTCAAAACCTGATCTCCCTATCATCAGTAGGGCAGTCTAACACGAGAGTGACTCCTTAGACAGTTTGGTCACTTAGGCGGGTTTTGATTAATTAAATTCAATGGTAGGCCACGTACCTCCTAAAATCATTCACGTACCCCTGTTTAAGGAACCCTAAACTTTAGTATGAATTTGGTAGGAAGACCAAAAGGAGTTAGTTACTAAAGATACTAAATTTTTAAAATATATATTCATACATCAAGTCATGTTATCTGCAGCTGTCCCTTTTGATATATATTATCAATATCTATAAAATAACACAAATAATAAAGTAAAATGTTATAAATATTGGACGCAAATAAATATGTTTGAATTTTCTGTACTGTTCTTCCTTCCAAAAATCAGAATTTAGATCATGCTCTAATTAGAATTAATTAATTACCCATAAAGCTGAATACAGGAGTGGCCAACAATGCCGACAGACAAATGAGCGATCCGACCCACAAAGATCCTTCGTCGGTCATTGGTTGTCTACCCAAGGGGGTATCTTGTGATTGGAGAAGAGGAAGGGTTGGTGACGGCCATCCTATCGCTATCCCTTGGGCGAAACCAGATAAGTCTACTGGAACATGGAATATAGCAATTGAACGAATTAGTACGAGAACCATACATGTGCGTGAAAATAAATTTTTCAGAAGGTAAAATGATTATTAAAAATTGTATCCAACCAAAAAAAGAGCCAAATCCCACAATATTTAATAACTAATGACTGGGATGTTTTAGAACATAATATATTTATGAAGCATTTACTAATAGACTCAATTTTAATTTGAGATCAACACACACCATTTAATTATATATGTCTAGTTTTTAAGGACATCAATATATTAAATATTATTTAGAACTATATATATGGTCCTATATATAACTGATAGTATGGTTTTGTTGCATAAAAAGATATTTTGTAAAGGTTTATTGGGCTTAAAAAATCGAGTACAAATTAACAAATGCTGAATATTGGGTATATAGCCATTAAATGCGAGGAAGTAGCGTGAAATTGTGTGGCGATTGCATCAAATTTATATTTTTTTCTACTAAAATTTGGGGGGAAAAAAAAGAGTCATGGGAACAAATTCGGTTTTTTATTAATCCAAATATTTTAAATGGCTGGAGGTTTTCCTCATTTACTATCTATCGTGGTGGAGATACATGGGCGATTTTTGCATCAAGTGACTTACCAAATTTTTTCTCTATAGTTATATGTGTAAAGATGATTTTCATGAAACTGGCGTGCAAGCAGTTCTTTCACTAAACTCCTTTAATTGTTTCACAATCAAACTTTTGGATCCCAGTAATAAAACTATTAATATGAGCAATAAAGTTTCAGATAGGTATTTTACAGTTCCAATGTAATAGGAAGAACTTTATTGGACAGTTAGTAAAGCTACTAGATCCACTTTTTCACGTGTGGATGCGTAAAGTCATACTATCTGTAGCTGTCAATTTTGATATGTATCATCAATACCTATAAAATACTAAAATAAAGTAATTAAAAATTTGGTTGTAAAAAACATATTTGTATTTTTGTAAAGCCTCTTCCTATGAAAATTGGACCTTGAACTACATGTTTTATCAATTAAATATAACTCAAATTAAATATACCCGAATAGCTGACGAGATTAAGGTTCGAATCCCAGCCTGGTGTACTGGACAGAGGTGGGGGGTGGGGGGGAGAGGGGATAAGTGGGCTAG
Organism: Timema bartmani; assembly: GCA_902151455.1. NCBI lineage: Eukaryota > Metazoa > Arthropoda > Insecta > Phasmatodea > Timematidae > Timema > Timema bartmani. The sequence continues at coordinate 22,833 of CABFWB010000607.1, read as the reverse complement.
CTAGAGGGTTTTCCTAATTATAGTCTTTGTGGGTTTCTCTTCTTCTCTCAACTATAATGGGGGTGGTTTATTAGCCAAGATTATCTCCTCGTCCATGGATATTGGTATAACCTAAATTAATTGAACTTTGTTAAGCGTTACTTAAGTACAACCCGCTTCGATGGCCGCATGGTCTAACGCGCTACTTTCACAGCAGACTGGACAGCTCGAGGCTCGAATATCGGTCTGGTGTACTGAGGATGATTTTTCCAAAATTATTTTCCCCTCTCCCCAACGCAAATATGGGTACACTTCCTATTAATATAACCTTTAAAATTCCTAAAACCATTAGCGTAATTAGTATATATGCGTATAGCCCGAACGGGTAGTAAAACGCGGTGCTAATATATATGTTTATATATATTTATATATATACATATCTTTTTCTTCAGCATCGTGTTTTACTACCGGTTTGGCTGTACACTTTGGATTATATAGTATGTATATACTATATATAGTATATACATCTTATATATAGCATATACTATATATAAAGTATATAAAAATCATACAGCTCACATTTTAAAATTATTTTAATTCTATGTTAAGTCCGGTTATAATTATTTTGTACTCACTGACGAACGCAGCAATAAACTGCGGCAGTTGACTACCTTTCCGTTTCTCGTCCTTTACAGACATTTCCCC
>CABFWB010000607.1:0-15046 GCA_902151455.1 Timema bartmani | reverse complement strand
TTTCATTGTAAACGAAGTGTACACTCTTTTTACCCCGAAAGGTGACATTCCTATCATGACTGATCCCATCGTGCTGCAGCTTGTAGGATATAGCCATAGTGTTATCCGTTAAGCTATCTTTCACGGTAAACGGAATGTACATCAGATCCTAAATTTTGGAATTCTAGTGAATATTAACTCAATATTCTCGTTCCTAATGAATTTTTCTGTGGAAATTTCTCCGTTTACCAAACACTATACAATGTACCTCTGTAAAGTGTGGAGTCCTTGCTAGGTCATATTACATGAGATCATGATGCTGTTGAAATACTGACTCCATCTTCCATTCTCATATAACAATATCAGAACACCAACATACATTTTATTCAACCAGAAGTGTTTTGATTCTTCAACAATTAAGTTGGCATCAGTAAGACCAACTTTTTGTTCAGAGTATTATCTCCCGAAGAAGATGCCATGCGACCCCTAAATATTGAAATGTTTGTTAATATGGGTGTTTTAAATTTTATTAGCGCCCCATCATTTATAGAGCTCTATCATATTTTTTAATGGAAATAATGTTACGACCTCTGTATAGTATTCGGGATATTTAGTTACAATAAAATCAACAACTAAAAAAACTTCTAAGCAGTTCTTATGTACGAATAAAAATAATATATTCAGAACTTCTAGTGAATTTATCATGAAAGTGAGTGCATTTCACAGAGTGTTGATCTTCTTAACTTACATAGCCAGTGATAAGTGATATTTTATGTTGGACAAAATATAAACTGTAGTTATTGTCAGACAACGGTCGCACTGGCGTGTTTAGTACCTTTAAAAGAAACCTCAATAGGAAACTCTTACGTTGGTTTCCTTCACGGTTTCGTGAATAGTTTTTCCCCTGCGAGTTCCTTGAGAATATCCTCCAGGCTCCTGTTCTTTGTCTCAGGCATCACCAGGTGGCAGAACACCGCTCCTAGAAGACAGACGCCACCAAAGAACCAGTAGCAGCCAGCCAGACCAACGTGAGAGGCTACGGGTAAGAATAACTTGCTCATCAAGAAGTTAATCGCCCACACGAAAGAGCAGCACAGCGTCACCGCCGTTGGTTTCACTCTGGGCTCGAACACCTATACAAAAAAAAAAAACCCTGAGAAATAGCATCAACCTTGTGTCAATACTGTCACAAGAGCTGTATGATATTACATGTTGAGATATTTGGGGAAGTAGATTGTGGACAGTGGAAGATAAACGGAAGAATAAATGGAAAACCCTTGGTTCAATCTGATACGATGTTCTGAAATGGCTAGCTATTTGTGTGTGATCTTTTAATGTATTCTTTATATGACCACTTTTGGTGTTAGGAAATAGTATTTTGTCTGAAACACAGTTCTAGAATACTTCTTAGTTTTACATTCTACACTGAATCCTTTTATTTGCTGTTTACTTGTAACGGTGGTCACACGGTAATTATGGCATCACTCTTTTGATATATAGGATTTCCTGTGATGTTGAGATCGAGGCACGAATCTCACTCAGCCTGTTGAATTAGGAGTATTTCTCCACGTGGGAATTATCACTGTAGTTTTCACACCTTAATATGATTTGAAATTTGTATCTGTTATTTTTTTTCACTGATTTAGCCGTAAGTGTCCTAATGCAAACTAGCTCACATTTAAACATTATTTGAATATTATTAATTTAAATGAATTTATATTACACCCTTGTTAATAAGTTCAAATTACTTCTTACGAAAATTATGTGCATAGTAGAAACATTATAAGAAACACACCTACCCAAACTACTTTCATGAATGAAGGGCAAAGAGGAAAGTTCAATTGTAATTCAAGTTGAGCTAGTGCTACCATCTGTTAGACAATCATGAGACCTGTCTAATGCACTTTAGATTATAATCAAAAGAGGTCTCTGCCATATTTAAATTAATTTAAAATAAAGTAGTTTCTGGTTTGATATATAAAAGCTGTCCTGAAAAATGTGTAAAAGATGAACTCCCTCCCTTCATATTAATAATTCAGTCAATTCATTTGATCTGTAGCTGTCACTTTCGCTCAGCAGTGAAAACATTGAACTAGTAATATAGTAAAATGTAACAACATGTTCACCATAAAGATATAAATAGCCTATGTTTATGTTAACTAAAAGCTTTCTTCAACCATAATCTTTCTTACCTCATTTATGACAATCCAAGGAACGGTCGCCACCCCCATGTTCACAGCCACGACGTACGAACACAAGCAGATGACTGGCAGCCATCCTAAATGAGACATCTCAAAACCTGCATCTTTCAGATAGTAAAAAAGCTCCCATTACAAGCAGACACAGAACCAGGGCCATGTTGGACACTATCATTATAATCTTCCTGCAGGCCCGGTAAACTATAACAGAGGTCAAGAAGACACTCACGCATTGTAATATCGCCACAAAGATAGCGGATAGATCCGGGAAGAGCTCGCTACCAGACTCTTGGAATATCCTCACCGTGAACGTCATGAGAGCGAATGCTCCTGATAGGCCCATGTTGATCGCAAATCCCATGCAGATAAGCATGGTTTTTCTTGAACCTCTTTTGGTGAAAAGCTCCAAGATAGAAAAAGCTGATGAGCTATCTTATTTAGATCTGTTGAGCACTTTAGTTAACTTTTCCATTTCTCTGTCAACGGTCTGTTTATCATTACCTCTAAGCCAAGACAGGGCCTTTCTTGATTCCGTATGCCTATTTCTACTCATAAGATACACAGGTGATTCAGTCATCCAGTAGAAGAGAAACACAAATAGGATAGGTAATGAGATACATGCAAATCCCAACACTTGATATGAAGCGTATGAACCCACTATATAGGATTGTAGGACATCTATAGAGAAAAATAGCATAACGCATGTTACTAAAGAGCCTCTAACGTCATCTTCCGCTATTTCTGTCACATAAAGCGGGCAAAGGACGGTGTTACCGGCGCCAACGTTCCCGATCATGAACCTCGCGACGAAAAGGGTCGTCTTGGATCTGGCGAAGATGATCATTAGCCAACATATGATTAGGGGGATACCCACGAGATACCCAGTGAGCTTCCTGCTATGGTTGTTCGACAAGTAGCCATAGATCGGGGTCATCAGTAGAGCCCCCGGCAGAGAACGGATCCCATCCAAGAAGCCTCTTCGTCTGTCATCGGTTCACCCCCGATAGGGGAGTTCTCTGATTGTAGGGACAGAAGGACAGGAGATGGCCAGCCCACGATCGTGCCTTGAGTGTAAGCGGCAAGGTTCACTGTAAGAAAAAAAAATAATGATACGGTACATCGCACAGACTTTCCCTCTCTTTATCTTAAAATAGAGACATTTACTAAAAACTCTTGATATTTACTAAACGAAATATGTAAATTGTTTCAGAAACTCTCCAGCAAATATTATAAATTAAAAAATACTCACTGTTACAGAAACATTGAGAAAATAGGAACATTTCTGTCCACCAAAGAGCATAAATATAAATTTCAATTTCAAAGACCTCCATAAATATTATAATTATAATAATGTAATTTGTATCATCATATTATCTGCTCAAATATTTGAAATACGAAATAACCAATTATTGTAAAGCAGTAGTACTATTAAAAATAAAAATCTTTCAAATAAAATATATTCCTATAAGACCAATAGGTCTTGAGCTATAAGCAAAAACACATACATATTTTTTTTTACATTTTTATAAAACCAACACTTCTTGCAGTGGCGTATTCTCCGGGTATGCTAGTCCTGCGCCGCCTACACATAATGATATGGACTAGTTTTTTTTTTTATAAATTCAACGTTGTCTGTGCTGTGTAAATACTAATGTTTAAATTGTTAATAAATATACATGTAATGAATTATTAATTTTAAAACTAATATTGGTTCATATTCCAAGAATACTGTGTTTTAAGTCATTCTTCTTTCAAAAGGCTCTACTTAACACAATAGGAAACACAGGACCTGCTGCTTGAAAACCGCAAGGCAAGCTAGGGTGGCTCTAATGACCTTGCCCAATGTCTAGGGGGTTGCAACACATTCCTTTCCGCTCGCCCACAAGTCATTGGCCAATGAGTTCGGGTTTTTACACACCAGGTCGTGCTGTTCATATGTATCAAGCTAAGCATTGTGCCAACTATTGAAAAAAGATTCAAGATCACATTTTTTATTTATTAAGCTAAATTAGTATAGTTTAAGTAAAATTAAATAATATATGCATATAAAATTAATTGTAAAATAATAGTGAGTATACGTAACAAGCTTTTAACTATACACTAATTAAATACATTGAGTTTTGTTTAGGCATTCTAGTCACATGTACTATCATGTATTTGGTAAACACATTTAACCACTCTTTCAAATTTAGGCATTTCAGCACTGGTAGAGGGAGTGACGGGGCTACTTTAACCGTAGGGATAGGTAATTCTTGTTTTTCTTTAGTAGAAAGGATTAGTGGAGTTTTATTAGTGCTCTTTTAGTTTTTGTTTTACTTTAACGACTTATTAGTCATTATGATTTTATATAATTAAACATCAAGGAATCCCAAAATTCAGGAGTGTGATTTCACAATTTCAAGATGATTTAGAAGTAAAAGGTAAAATAAAATATGTTTTCATATAATTTACTTAATCAGTGGCTCACCCAGCCATTTATTTTGGGGGAGGCATTCGATAAAGGCTGTAGCAAGAACAAAACTTTGATGGAGAGAGCGGGTTTGGGGTTGCACAGCCTGAAGGCCGAGAAATTTATGGACATTAAATGCTTTTAGACATTACTTGGAGTAGTTTTATAGTAATTAAAATAGTTAAATAATCCAAATGGTGTTTCTTTCAATTGTTAATTTTGTGTGTAGTGGTAAACCTTTTGAATTTTAGGTTTAAGTCAGAAGCCTGGTCTTAAAATGTAGCACATACATTCGACACATCTTCAATACTAAATATTTTAGTTATACTTCATATTATTTAAATGTCTATTAAAATTACTTGTGGTGTTGGGGAAGGGGGGGGTAAATACCCTGTTTTCCCCCTCTCTCCCTTGTGTGCACCACTGCTTACAGCAAAAGATATGTGTAAATATCTTAGCAATAAACCAATGACGTAGTGATAGAGTATTAATAGTCCGAGATAATCTCCCCTATGTTAGTCAGAGTTTACACGTCTATACCCTGATTTTGGTTGGAAGAACAGTAGAGAAAATGCAAACATATTTCTTTACAATCAACATTGATAACATTTTACCATATTATTTGTGTTATTTTATAGGTATTAATAATATCTATCAAAAGTGACAGCTGCAGATAACATGACTTTATGTATGAATATATTAAAATGGTTTTAGTAACTTCAGTAGCTAACTTCTACTGTTCTTTCTACCAAAATCATAATATAAATAACTTCTGGAGCATAAATTCTCAAGTTGGGAGACTCGTTTGTTTCCAAGCAGCATTGTGTGAAATAAGTTAGGAATGTAAGAAATAGGTTTAGTTGCAACGTGAGTTGGACAATCCACCTGATTCCCTCTCACCAAGATCTGATGGACGCTTGATCCATGTACCACTTCATTTTACTCTTATTACGATTGTTTGCTTTGAGTATTGCTAACTATGTGCTTTTAATTACACCAGGCTAATTGAATAGTATCTGTCCCTCTTGCGCATTCAGGAATTTTCCCATACCAATCTTAGCCCCCACATTAATATTTACTTACATTTCTAACCATGTAGATATCATTATAATTTGAGGATTGTTTTTGTGGTCTAATGGTCAGAGGTTTTGGCTATGAACCCAGAGGTCCCGGGTTTGATTCTCAGCGCTTCCAAATTTTCTGAGAAGTCTTTCCAGATTATCTGGGAAGCAGAACCACTTTTCTATAGTCGACCATCTTCAAATATTTCCCTTGAAATAATCCCTTGACGTTCTTGGACACTGGTGGTTGAGGGTCTTCGGCCCTCAAATCTCCCCTGCAACTTTTAGAGTACAGCATACCTATTAATTTTCTCAGAATACGCCACTGACTTCTTGAACAATATAAATGTATATATATATGAAATAGTTTTATTTTTAATAGTACTACTACTTTACAGTATAATGTTTAGTTATTTCGTAGCTCAAATATTTGTGGGGAAACAATAAAAATAAGAAATTTACTCTTATGTAATCTACTATAAAAGTCAATGGGGGAAGCAGAGTCGCCATTTTGTTTATAATGCTAAACAGTACCTAAAATTTAATCCAAATCGTTAGAAAGAATTTAGAGAAAATCAATTTCATCTCTTCTTACCCTTCAACAAACTACCCTTAATTTTAGAAGGAAATTTATTATAACACAAGATTCCAAGTTATAGCCCGATCTGACGGCTTCAAGTAGTTTTTTTTTCCCCCGGTTTCAGGGTGAACGTAAACGTTTATCAAAATCTAGAGATTGATTTTTTNTAAACTATTGATACCAGAACCCAACCAAGGAGGAGAATTCCCACTAGCTTGCAATGGCTGTTTTTTTTAACGATCACAATACTTCTCTCTCTGAGGGACAAGAGAAAGTAAAAAAAGTAGGTGATATTAAACTATTGATACCAGAACCCAACCAAGGAGGAGAATTCCCACCAGCTTGCAATGGCTGTTTTTTTTAACGATCACAATACTTCTCTCTCTGAGGGGACAAGAGAAAGTAAAAAAAGTAGGTGATATTAAACTATTGATACCAGAACCCAACCAAGGAGGAGAATTCCCACCAGCTTGCAATGGCTGTTTTTTTTAACGATCACAATACTTCTCTCTCTGAGGGGACAAGAGAAAGTAAAAAAAGTAGGTGATATTAAACTATTGATACCAGAACCCAACCAAGGAGGAGAATTCCCACCAGCTTGCAATGGCTGTTTTTTTTAACGATCACAATACTTCTCTCTCTGAGGGGACAAGAGAAAGTAAAAAAAGTAGGTGATATTAAACTATTGATACCAGAACCCAACCAAGGAGGAGAATTCCCACCAGCTTGCAATGGCTGTTTTTTTTAACGATCACAATACTTCTCTCTCTGAGGGGACAAGAGAAAGTAAAAAAAGTAGGTGATATTAAACTATTGATACCAGAACCCAACCAAGGAGGAGAATTCCCACCAGCTTGCAATGGCTGTTTTTTTTAACGATCACAATACTTCTCTCTCTGAGGGGACAAGAGAAAGTAAAAAAAGTAGGTGATATTAAACTATTGATACCAGAACCCAACCAAGGAGGAGAATTCCCACCAGCTTGCAATGGCTGTTTTTTTTAACGATCACAATACTTCTCTCTCTGAGGGGACAAGAGAAAGTAAAAAAAGTAGGTGATATTAAACTATTGATACCAGAACCCAACCAAGGAGGAGAATTCCCACCAGCTTGCAATGGCTGTTTTTTTTTGTTGCCTTTAAGATGAAAAATATCTTTACTTTTTTCCTTAGTAATTCTTAGATCAGATTTAAATTGATAAATCTATTTACAAACACCGATTATGAAGAACCCTGTCACAACCGTTTATGCATAAAATCAGTGCGCGTTTTGAAAATAGAATATTTTGGAATCAAATTTTTTTTTTTTAAATTGACAATTTATAATTTCTTTATATTTTACCGACTACGATTATATTGAGGAAATTGATCAATACTGAATACAAATTTTAATCAAACGCATTTATTTTTAAGACTGGCCTGCTGAAGATGGGGAGATTAGGGCTCTAATCCCGGTTGGGTCTACCAAGGCTGATTTTTCCCAGATGGTTTTCTACTATCTTTCCATGCAAATACGGATAGCTCATCTATAAAATGATTCCTTCCTCATCCCAACCACGTTAGAATAAATATCATATACGGTTATAACCTGAACAAATAGTAAAACGCAACGATAAAAAATAAATCTAGATTTGACTATCCTTATTTTTTTCTACTAACTACTTTTTATGTTAGTAGCTATATAGATTATAGACTACTCCAAAATATTTATGTTTTAAATTTTACAAGCATGTTTGTACAGATCATTAAAATACAAACTTAACGTGTACAAACATTTATGAACCAATTAGTGATTCTCAATACGATTAAAAATTACAACTTATATTGTTTATGTTGTATTATAGACATTTTTCATTTTCCTTTTGTAAGTACAGTACTTTTTTTTTCATTTGTTTTAACTAAAATATTTATCTTTAACATTAATATCTCATATTTAAAATCATTTAAATATGTTTAAAAAATAAAACATTTTACTGCGTATTTAGTATATCCAAATATAATTATGCTAATAACTCGTTTCGAAAGTCAAATGGTCCGGAGTGACTTTCAAAATAAACTGGACTGCCGATGATGGAGAGATTGGGGTTAGAACCCCTGTCGAGTGGACTTAGGTGGATTATTCCTAAATAATTTTCCACTCTGCCTTCACGCAAATGTGGGTACAATTTCTTAAAATTAAACCTCACTCATCCCTAGCACATAACTGTGATTAATACGTATGAGTATAGCCCAAATGTATAATAGTAGTAGTAATAATAATAATAATAATAATACGTGATGATAGTAAAAGAATAAGGATGAGGAAGGTAGAACTAAGATAAAACGTATCCGAATTTGTTAAAGGAAGTGTGTAAAACAAACCTAAGGACACCTGGTGGAGAATTAAACCTCACTGGCAACCCAGATCTAATGAATCTGACATTTGATATTCATGCCAACTGAGGCAGGTGGTAAACAATTAATTAGTTGTATAATTACGATGGTAAAATACCTTATAAATATTTCAAATAAAAGTAGTGACTCGAAATTTCCGTTCCACCTTTCCTACTTTTATTAAATCCTTGAAAAAAACCCCTCTATATTGGGATTGTTAAGGTTAGTGTAATAATATGGTATAGTTTTTTTAAAATAGAAAACTCCTTTTATAAAATTTATATATTTTTGGGGGGCCAAAATTCAATTATTTTTATTAAATTGTTTGTTTTATCTTATAAGTATTGATAATATATTTAAAAAGGGATGGCTGAATATCATATGACTTGTTGCATTAATACATGAAATTAATTCTAGTAGCTTTTTACATTGCCAGATAGGGCTTTTCCTATGAGTATAGAACTGTAACAAATAACACCTGCTCTTAATGCTCTCATAAATCAAGTATGAAAAATGTTTCTAATGTTGCGAAGCCAACTCACACGCTAAACGCGCTCCAGGTGGTTTATCTTACTTAATATGTTACATTATTTACACTCTTAAGGAATGCGTTGCATAATACAAAGTTAACATGTGCGGTAAAAGGAAACTTTCAAACAAGGTCTATGAACCGCAAGGTGGGCGTGGGGATTGAATGTTAGACTCGTCTAATTTGGATTGCTGGTGACTGGGAGGTCGTAACTCAAATCCCAACAAGGTTTTTTTTCATGATAACTAATTCTCCACAAGAATGTGGGTAGAATTCCTAAAAATGTTACCTTCCTCATTCCTATAGCGTAACTAAGATCAAAATATCCCGGACGGGTGTCAAGACATAGCAATTAATAACTACAAAAAATTGTAATGGTTTTTTAAGCTTTTTACTGAAAGTATTATTGTTATTAATTAGTTTAGGGCCCTTGCCTAGGCCACGACTATAATTACGAACTGGTTACCCGAAAGCGATGTATATTTGTATGCTCATCTCACATTTTACGAACGGACATATCTGACAGCTAGAAAATGCTACTAGCTATACTTTCACACCTAATTCATTGGCAGCGTGGCGTAACTCTCGCAATGGACTGGACTGCCAATGACGAGAAGACCTAGGTTCAAGTCCCGGTTAGGTGTACTGAAAGTGGTTATTTATAAAGGGTTTCCCACTATATATTTCCACGAAAATGCAGGTACGATTCCTATAAACTTAAACTCAACCTGCTTAATGTATAAAATACAGATGATTACAACCTGAACGGTTATTAAGATGCATTGATAAAATTATGTGTACTCTCCGGTAACTAAATGCCATGCTTATAGCCTAAACATATATTAAGAAGCGGTGATAAAAAAAAACTTAAAGTCGTGTGGTACATGTTTGTAATTTTTTTAAAGATGCTCCAAATTTCCCTTAGAAATAAAATCACGATATAGACAGGAGTTAGGTGATTACAGCCAAGTGACCATGACTTGGTCACAAACATGAGTGACTTTGGGACATACATATAAATAACATTACTTGAAGTTTAGGTGTCCTTCCTAGTCAATGCGTTTTTGTTGTGGCGACCAGGTAGCAAGAAAGTATGGCCATGCCCTAATACAAGTGTGCGGAAACTCACAGCCCAAACTGCACATATAGCTTGTTTGAACCAAAAGTAATGCAAAATCCCTATACATTTACATCCTGAAAACTATGCTAATACCATTAAATTGTGTCAAAAGTCTCAGCGTATAGCACTGGGATAGCAAAGCTGTTCAAGCTTGCACGTACAACAGGTTGCATAGGAGTTGGGCGCGTGGCATTGCACACCTCAGCATCTTGGAGCACGGCAGCAGAACATACTACAATTAATAGTAAACAACACACCAGTCCATCTAGAAATGCGAATACGTTCTGAGGGTCATTGTTAACGGTCCCTACTATCACAGAAAGTGCTTGTCATTATTACATGTGCAATGCCGCGCGCCTAACTTCTAAGCAACTTGTTGTACACGCATGCTTTACAGCTTTGCTCTCCAGGCTCTTTATGCCGAAACTTTGAAAACAATTTAATGGTATTAGCATAGTTTTCCAAATGTAAGTGTATAGTTATTTTGTATTACTTTTGGTTCAAACAAGCTATATGTTAAGTTTGGGCTATCAGTTTCCGAACAACCTCTATAAACTTTTTACTTATTTAAATTACAATTGCTGTGTTAAAACTAAATAGAAACGAAAGAATATACAAACCAATGATTGTAGCCATATATTGAGGTAATTGTCGCCGTAACTTATTGTCAAGCGGTGTAGAAAGAGGTTCCTTTTGTTGCTTGCTGAGCATCTCCATCTTTGGTGCCTTATATTGATTTTGTTTAGGTTTATTGATCTTTAAAATTTCACAACATATTATTAAGTGTATAGTAAATTTCTCCAAATTCTTCTGTGAAGTTTCTATTTGATGCAAATTTAGCAGTTGCGCCTTATATAGTTTTTTTTATCAAACGCAATCCTCAAATGATTATGCATATTGTATAAATAAAAGCTACAGGCATTGTTTCGTAGTGATATTCAAAATATTTTTTAAAAAAAACATGAATATTATTAAATCAAAACAAGTAAATATTATAATGTAAGATCACTCTGACGCACTTCACAAATCCCCCTAAACGTGACGATTCACTGCGCTGTTTCTATTAAACCTAACACATAACCATATTTCTTAAATTATCTCTCGAGCATGAGGTTTGCAATTTTTCTGAGTCATGCCAAGAATAAAATAAAACCAACTTACCAGAGAGATCATCATTAAATAATGAACGAAAACACATTTATGTCCTACCGGAAAGTAAATAAAAGTAATAGCAAGTATTTAAACAAGATAATAAGTATCTACCCCTATATCACCTGTAGACCGTTCCGGTTGTCTAATGGTCAAAGCTCCTGGCTACAGACCCAGAGGTCTTGGGTTTGATCCCCGGTGCTTCTATATTCTACTGTAAAGCAGTGGATCTGTAAATGGGTCAACTCAGCCTCGTGAGGAAAAATGAAAAAAATTAAAATAAAATAAAAAGTAGCATCTGTGGTATAGAAAACTGAGATAAACCACCAGATTGCTAGCTGTGCTGACGAGATTACACCCTCTATCCTCAAATATTGGCAATATTTTCGCCAATATGCAATGACCGTTTGGTCAGTAGCCTATAGCTCGCTTGTGGGGCCACGTCATGGAATTAGCCTCTATCTCTTTAATGATAGTATGAATATTGATTGTCAACTAATCGAACAGGGTAGGGCCTACTACGTCAAAGTTTTAAAACCGAGCTACCCAAAATGGGTAACCGAGAAAGAATAGGTTGATATTTAGCATATTATCTGAAACAGTATTGTTTCACCACTTTTAGTGAGTTACAAGAAATTAAAATTTTATTGGCATCAAGGTTTTTTTAGCAAGGCATTTTACTGTTAACTGTTCAGGTCATACGCTTATGGTTTTTGGGATAAGGAAGGTTATATCTAGAGGAAGTGTACCTACATTTGTGTGGTGGTAGAATGGAAAGTCATTTTGGAAAACGACTCTCAGTACACCAGACAGAGATTCGAACCTAGATTTCCCCATCATAGACAATCTAGTCTACTGCGATTGTAGGCCTTAGACCATGCGGCCACCGAAGTGGGTTGGATCAAGCTTTAAATGATTCATTAAGTAGGATTTACATTATTGACAATGATATCAAACCGTTGACTAGGTTAATCATTAATTTTAGCCTATTTCATTACTTCTAAAATATAAATGGTTATAAAATACTGGTACATACAGTAATACTATTATCTTCACTTTTATTTAAGAAAAATTTTCAAAAATCGATTATCACTGAGCTAGCCTTAAATTAAATTCGTGCTATTAAATTATTATTATTATTATTAGTATTATTAGCACAGCATCTTACTACCCGTTCAGGTTATACGCACTTACGCTAATGTGTAATGATGGGTGGCTGTGAGATGAAATGTAGGACCTACAGTTTAACGTGGGATCCGAACCATTGGTGGAGGCCTGGCATTCCACACATTCACAAGTTGTAATTAATACACGTCTTGTCAGAGGTGAAGGAAGGGTTTGTCAATCAAATAAATCTGTGCCGGGACCGAGGATTGAACCCCGGGCCCCCAACACAGAAATCCGACACCTTACCCGTAGACAACCAGGTCACTAAATGTCATTAAACATTCCAAAAATACCAATTTTGAACCAAATTGTTGGAACCATCTTTTAACTTTTTCAAAATTTCAAAAATCACTTGTCAATAAACTAAAGTACACTTAAACAATTTTTTTCTGTTATAAGTGAGGTTTTAATATATTCTATAGGCTTGTAGACCCGATTCGGTGAACGAATGGTCTAACACAATATACTACACTACCAATGATGGGGATATAGGAGTTCAAATCCCGGTCGGCTGTCCTTAGAGTGATCTTTTCCTAAATAGTTTCCCAGTCTTCCTCCACATATATGCGGCTACACTTCCACTGAATTCAACCTGTCTCATTCCCAAGACATTAGTCTAATTATTTTGTATACCTAATATCCCGAATAGGGGAAGAAAAAATAGTTGTATAGGCTTGGATTATTTATTTTGACTTGTAATACATGAATATATTTATTAATAAATAAACTGTTTTAGTAGAGAGATTACTTTGGATACTAGATTTGTTTTCAGCACCACGTCTGACTACCCATTTGGGGCTATATACTTATGTGCTAATTACACTAATGCTTATGGATGAGTAAGATTGAATTTTAGAGGAAGTGTAGCCTAATCTGCATGTGGAGGGAAAGTGGAAAAAGATTTATTAAAAAAACACCCTCATTACACCTTATTGAGAATAAAAACCCCGATCATCCCGTCATCAGCTGTATAGTATATTGCGAGGGTGACACCTTATACAATGCGGCCACTGAAGTGGAATATATATATTTTAGTCTCGAAACATACATTTTGGCGTTATAGGTTTTTCTAATAATTTGAAAATATATTACTGCCTAGTATTGAATTAGAAATACACCGTACTATGATTAGGATGTCATAATAGTCCAAAATTCTACTCCCTTACCTTCTTGTCGACACGCTCTTCCCCTCCCTCACTAAAATACCAACATTAAAATTAAGATTTGTTTTAAATCAAACTTCACAAAGAGAATTTTAGTATGTAGATTTAACAATTTTTAATTTTTGTACTTGATAACATTTTTCTATTAACCTTTTAGCTTGTTAGTGGTAAGTATACAAAGTATATAAACTAAATGGAATATAGCTAAGAAATCAAATAAAACAATCACATTAAGTTAATACATAAAATTAATGTATAAATTATAATTAGACGTACCTTTAGTTTATTATGTAAGACAGAAAGCTTACCTTGTATTATTCTACTATAGGATATCTTATAAAATAGGGTTATAGTGGAATCCGTAAGGGTATGAATGCTACCGTTCAGGGTAAATGGAGTCTACATCTGGGATGGTTGTTCAAATTAAATAAATAAACTAATGTTATGTTAGGTAAGCAAATAACATAATATTATTACCCGATTTGCTGGCCGCGTGGCCTAACGTGCTGCTCTTGAAGTAGAATAGAATTTTGAAGACGAAGAGATCAAGGTTCGAATCACGGACCGGTTTACTGAAGTTTTTTTCCTAAATGGTTTTCCACTCTCCTTCCTCGCAGATGTGGGTACACGTCCTATAAATATAACCTTCCTCATCCCTAAATTCATCAGTGTAATTGGTACAAAAGCGTATAACCCAAACAGGTAGTAATAATACACGTTACTAAAAAAACAACACAGTACTGTTTCTACATGAAATTCATTTAATGAGACTTACACAATGATGAAAATAATAACAATAATAAATATAATGATACATATAATTCAATACCAACTAGTTATAATACGTTACAGCATTTTATAGTGGATGTATTCAAATTCTATTTATTTATGAATATATTATATCACAGTAGATCATAATTAAAATATATCGTTATTAATATAATTTAATATAATTTAATTTATTAATATATAAGAATTTAGCTAAGCGCAGATTCCAAAAGTTGTATTTTTAGCATTTAAGTATACTTGTTGCTATGTTACATTATATTTGAGCTAGACAAGCTTTATTATTTTATTTACTCCTACTGTCAGCTGAGTGATACGTAATACTCCACTTAATTAGCGCAATGACATGTCTCACCTGATCCTCAAGGTTATACTCAGCAACACGATGTTTTGTTAACCAAAAAACAGTCTTGAGTTCAAGGACATTTCTGTGACTCAATGTGGCTACTGACTTTTCATTCGTTGTCTAACAGTGTAGCTCACTAGTAGTTTG
>CABFWB010000606.1:246425-259906 GCA_902151455.1 Timema bartmani | reverse complement strand
GTCTACCAATGTCCTGATTCATAACCTCATGGAAGTTGCCCTAAAATGTTAATACTGGTACGTGAATAAACTATTAAAAAAATATTGTAATTTAGCGCGTGAGGTTGAAGGGACTTCCCCTGACATTTTATTAAATAACTTATGGCAAATTCGAAATCATTACTCTTAACAGCATGGTTATACGAAATGTCATGCAAATCGAACAATAAATAACGAATTTAAAAATGTATCCCAAATTTGAAAATGTTAAAAGGTGAAAAATACCTTATTTTTTGTTTAATGTAGTCTAATTAATCAAATAAAAATTACAAAAGTTGTAACAATGTAACACAGCCATAAGTTAATCTTCTTCCTTCATTGTTGCTTTGGGCCTATTTAAATTGCTTTCATGAAAACCTATTTTAATAAACAATTAAATAAGATACATCAATTCAATTAAAACTAGTATGGAAACTTGCTAGAAAAAATAGTGTGTATTTCAGAAGTCAAACATTAACACTAACCTCATTGTCCTCATTTCCTCAGTCAGAGCTTTTAATAATAAAACAATAAAATGTTGTGTAACATTCACTGCATTTATGCCTTCAAAATTTAATAAAGCCCTAATTAAGGCATTGGCTGTACAACATACGATAATTTGAATCATAAAACTGCGACAGTCTAGCAGCCACAAAAGTCACAAATAAAATCACTAAACAAAAAACAAAACATCGGATGACAATACTGCCACTTCAAGCATTGGTGGCTGAGTGAAATTTTGCTACTGGGCAGCTCATGTTCCCTTATGATTTAGTTTCCATACCGCATTCGGCATACACTCAATGGCCATTGTCTCTGCCTACTGACAACGGCGCTATTAGACTATTTGACTAATTAAGCTTTCTACAATCTACTAAACAAGGAATCTCCTTTCAATGTTTGATGATTTTTGAAGTTGGGATTTTTGTAGAGTAGGGCTAAACAGTTTGGAAATTTTAAATTTGCCTGTAAAAGTCTGTGGTTAAGGACTTTCATAATAGAAAGTAATGGTGTACAGAATAAGTCTAGAATTTCCCAACTCCAGATCTCAAATCTCACAAAATTCTCAACTTTCAAGCTTTTAACCAACATTGGGGGGGAGGGGGGTGACACCCTCCACAAATCCCCCGGCGCGACGCCCCTGGGTAGCTCATTGAGTTCGCGATATGAGACTATTGTTATTCACTAGTTTATTGAGCTCAGAGCGATGTTAATATCCATCAAAAGTGATAGATGCAGATCCCGTGGGTGGTTTGACGCACGGATGATTGAAAGTAGATCTAGTAGCTATTCTAGCTATAAGTTAAGGATATTTCTATGAAAATTGGGCTACAGCAAATGAAGATGTGTGTGCACTGTGGAGTTGACGCTATTTCTATTGGCAATGCCACGTGACACTCAAGCCACAGGGTTGGTTCCTGTACGGCTTCGTGGGGAACAAAAATATGTTTAGAAAAGATACAAATATAAATATGTTTAACGTTTTCATCAGATTAAGATTTATTTGGTCACTTTTTTACTTTTCTGTGAACTAGATTTCTATTTACGGGTTTGTTTAATCCGTATTACTAGCTATTTTTTTTAAATTAATTATATTTATGTCTGTGTGTATTGTATTAATGAAAAATAGGTTTACAATATTTAATGAGTTAGAACAATAATTTAATTAAATAAATGGATGAAGGTAAATTATATGCTTAAATTAGGATCATACACACTAATTTACTTAATAATATTCCGCAAACACCAAACCTCAGTCTATATCTGGGGTGGGCAAACCTGTCGTCAATCGCCACATGTGGCGAATTGGCTATATAAGGCCAGGGGCACACATGTCGTGCAATAGTTGCATACGGTCCCGGCACAGATTTATCTTATTACCAAACCCTTCCTTCACCTCTGACAAGACGTGTATTAATTACAACTTGTGAATGTGTGGAATGCCAGGCCTCCACCNCCTTCACCTCTGACAAGACGTGTATTAATTACAACTTGTGAATGTGTGGAATGCCAGGCCTCCACCGTGGTTCGGATCCCACGTTAAACTGTAGGTCCTCCATTTCATCTCACAATCACCCTACCATTACACATTAGCGTAAGTACGTATAACCCTAACGGGCAGTAAGACGTGGTGCTAAAAAAAATGAAGAGAAAAAGCTAATACACAACAAAGGCCCTTCTTATGAAGATATGACTGTATCTTGAACTGCAGTGCATTGCTCTTTGTTCATCGTCGTAATACATAGCGAGAAGCCTTGGATGTGTTAACGTGATGGCAGTAATACAAAATAAAAACAAATCGACTCTTGTTTATTTCATACAACAAACTTACAAATGTGTTCTTAAAGTCGTCCGACTATGGTTAGTTTCCAGATTTTTCTGTGAAGCAGTGGGTCAGGGAAAGGGGTCAAACCCAGCCTCATGAGGATAAATTAAGAGCTACTTGAATAAATAAGTAGCGGCCCTGGTCTAGATAACCGAGATTGGCGGCATTAGGGTTCGTTGTGTTGACCACATGACACCCTCTATCCCGCAAATGTTGGCACTATCTTTACCGACATGCTGCGGCCTCTCAGTCGGTGTGGTTCACTTGTGGGCTGACTCCATGGAGTTTGTGTTTTAAACGTTCAGCACAAGGAACGGTAAAAACCACTGATGTCGTTGTTGGAGGACACATCCCCTCACCCCGCAATAATACGGTCGAATGGGACACTTTTAGCACAGTAAAAGAAACAGTGAATTGTTGTTTTATTCAGAAAATTCGAAATCCATGTTTTGTAGCAATGCATAAATAATTAAGATAACTATTTTATATGACATAATAGAATTTTGCCGTTATAATATTTGTGTTAAAGTAAAACCTCGGTTATCCGAAATAAACCTAATTTCGGATATCTAAAATACGGATAGTTAGTAAATTCCAGCTGTAGTGCTAAAAAATAAACATTTATTTAGAAACACGTTTTTGATGGTAACATTTATTTCACATTAATATTTTTATTTATATATTATTGACCGCCTCTGTGGGCTAGTGGTCAGAATTCCTGACTATAGAGCCAGTGGTCCCAGGCTCGATCCTCGGCGCTTCCAGATTTTCAGTGAAGCAGTGGGTTCAGAATAGGGGTCAACTCAACCCTGTGAAGAAAAATGAGGTGCTACTCGAATGAAAAAGTAGCGGCTCCGGTCCAGAGAACATAGCGCGTATCCTGGATCACGTGACCGTGCCAATCAATGAGAAAGTCGGAGACTTCCTACGTCTAATTTAACTCTTCGAAAGAAAAATTGTCTTGAGCAAGGCGCAAGCAGACGTGGTCTGTGAAGCAGTAGCTATAAATAATATTAATGGGAAGTTTAACCTATCAAAGCGCCGCCACTCTGAGAACTTGGTATTGTTCTGAAAACTGTTTCTGAGATGCCACACGTTTCCCGGGGTTTTTTAATTTTCAGAAAATATTTCTGAAATAGCTACGTTCGTTAAACTATTATAATTTCATTTTGTATTTGTTTCCATAGCAACGAATTTTTTCGCTGCCATCGGTGCTTTCATTTCGATGCGCGTTCACATATTTACTTGGCTGTGATTGGTAGTCCTCGTTATTTTGGCTTAGCTTGTTAAGTGATTTTGTAAAATAACTGTTAGTTTGTAAAGTTGGCCCCGCATGGATAGCCGTTATTCAATTTAATGCTCTCCCCTGTGTGGACCTGTACGTACATAATATTTGGCAACGACGAAAGTACGTTGTGAAAGCAGTTCTTGTTTTAATTAGTTCTCACGCCTAGTAAGGTTCAAAATGGCGGATCATGATGTGTATAGTAACAAGAATAAATCTGGTCGGCGTTGTCCCTCATTACGATTCAAAAGTGGTACTTTTTCAAAACTACGTGGAACGATTAACGGCTTTTTACAATGTGAATAAAACTGGGGAGAGTGAGAAAGTATATGGTTTATAAAGTTGATAGAGGAAGAACTGTGTACTGTACTTTTAAAAAAAAACAGTTTATTGCCTGTTGATCTCCTACAAAAAGGTATGGAGAGTTGGTCAATAATTTTTTACCTAAAAAGTTAATTCTATCAAAAAAAGTTTTATCACAGGCGTCAGCATTTTGGTTAGTCCAGTTCCGATTTTGCTATGTCAAACAGATGGCGTCAAGTTGTGATCTCGAAACATTTCTAGACCAAGCGCTTAGGGATAAGTTGATCCATGACATTTCTGAGGAAGCCTTAGTTAAAAGGTTATTGGTAGAGCCATCAACATTGCGTTTTGAAGATGCTTGTAGAATTGACAAATATTTTGCGATTGTTTCTGGCTAGTCTAAAGTAATGATGCAAACGTAAAATCAGGTCGATGACATCTAGATGAGACGTGTGTTGCTTGTCACCACATTTTTAAATAATGATTTAGTGTACGGTGACTGGCGTAGGGACGGGTCAGTTGTACAAGCTGAAGTTTTAAATGGTTATTATGATGCTCTTCAATTGGCTACCCAACGCGGGGCTCTTTAGAATATTATAGTTGGCGAGCCAACATAAGGCTTTCGTAGGGTTCTACAATTGGAGCCCAACAGTGGGGCTTTCAGCACATAGAGAAGCCTAATTTAGAACTATAATTGGCTACCCTACGTGGGGCCTTTGGATTTGTATAACATTTCCCATGGCAATTGGACTCTGGAAAAATATGAAACTAATTCCCAAACCTAACATTATTTTGCAAACAATGCTATCTTCCATTTTTATTATGAGTTTGGCAAACACTTTGACAATATAAACAGTTTACGTTATAATTACAAAAACAAACCGTTTTAGGGTGCCATTTTTTTCAAGATGGCAAATGTAAAATAACCTTTTGAGAATGGCACTAAATTCTAATTTACTCCTCATAAAATTATATTAATATGTAAAATTTCATGTTAGTATCAAAACGTAAACGATTGTAGCTCTACTATTACGCCTAGATTATGTTAGTTTGGGGATTATTTTCATATCACGCCCAGGCTACGTTAGGTTAGGTTAAGCTCTGTTTGGCGCCTCCCTCGAGCTGGCGTCCCAAGCAGCCACCCGGTTCGCATGGCCCTAAAGCCACCCCTGGAAAGTGCAATCTGTTAGTGTGGAGTCGATCTCTTACAGACTACTACCCACCTTTACGGAGACGTTCTGTGATATACATTTATACAGGGTGGGGCGGAAACAATTAGATGATCTATGCTTAGGAAAGTGATGGACAACGTGCTGAGGTTTGGCTGACGTCCGGTGGAGCTCACATGAGTGCTATTATCTTAAAAAAGTGAACAAATGTAGTATGTAGTTTGATTTTATTTAGATAGTGAATATTTACTTTTCAATTAAAGTATTAATGTTCAAGCTACTAATCGTCTAATTGTTTCAGCTGCGCCCTGTTCTACAGTTTAATGTTAATAGGAAGGACCTTATCTGATAACTAGAAAAGTTACTAGATATACTTTCATGTATTCATACATCAATTCATGTGATATGCATCGATCACTTTTGATTTTTACTATCAATACTTACATAAACACAAATAATGCTATTTTATTTATCAATCCAACACTTCAGGCGTTGGTGTGCCTAGCGTGGGGTGGGTATTTTGAGGGAGGGGGAAGAGCGCCTACACGTATCCCCCTTGCGCCAATATGATTTATGGGAAAATATCCTTTGGTGTACAATTTAATTGACTGAATTGTTTAAATAATTTACCATTAGATTTCAGTTATTTAACACAGGCATTGTATGTCCTTACTTCATTAATGCGGACAGTAGCGCTGCAATTGGCGGACGTGGCTTTTAAAACATAGTTGAGAAACAAAATACGACTCTAATCAATTTATTGTGTCACACACATAAAGATACTATCACACGACACTTGGTTGTACTATAAATCAAGTGTGCTAGCTAGCGCCTAGATATCTGTGTACTAGCTAGTACAATAGAAACGGAACTAGAGTATTCACACGCTGCTAGTTTGGTACTAGGTTCTAGCGCAAATACTTATGGAACGTCAGAGATTAATTTTGGGTGCAGCAGCTGCATTAGTTATTAATAATTGTATTGAAAATTATGTGATGGAGAGTAGGAAAAGAATATGGACACGGGACTGGCTGGAAAGACGAAATAATGGACGCGGAATGCAAATAATTATACATTCGGAGGTTAGGTAGGATACATTCCGGGTGACACTAACGTTTAGTATCTCACTAAATTTGTATTCATTTATTTACGATGTGGTCAGAGGCCCCTAAGCCCATGGGTGTCCAAGTGCAGTATCCTCGATACACAAATTTTCTTTTTTAGGCCTACTCACACCTTATATTCTAAAAAAAAACCTAACCAAGGTTTATTTAGATTAAAATTGGGTCTGAAACACAGTATGTCGTTTTTAGATGACATGTTTTTAATTAAAACATATATTAAATATAATCATATTGTGGCTATTTTGTATTATATAAACAAGGATGCTTAGAATAATTTTCTTCCAACAATAAAATCACATCCGATGACCATGTTGGTGCCATTTCTACCATTTCTCTACACACAGTCTCAGCGCGCATTGATCGATCGAATTACACAGACTAGTTTAGGAACTAATACGAAAATAGCGCCTGTTCTATCCTCACTAGTATGGTAGCCAGTACCAAGAGGCAGAACCAGTATACTTTTTCTTATTCACACGACGCTAGATGATGACGTGCTAGCTAGCACACTGGATTTCAAGTACGAGCTAGTGTTGTGTGATACGGGTATAATCATGCTTTGGACACTATCAGACTTTATTATGGTAGTATTGAAAACAAGCTTGCGTAGTTAAAGAAAGAAAAAAGAAAGTGTTTGGTGAAGTCACTGTTATTTAATACAGATTTAATAACACTCTTGTAAATAGACCTGTCCCTAAACATTTTTAAATGCTGGAAAAAATGTTGAGAAAAGTGTTAGACTTATTTGAATCTGGAGTGAAATGAAAATATTTAATTTATATTAATTTTCAGTTGAAACAGTATTTTGAATAAGACTAATGTTAGTTTTATTTTACCCAAGTAGTTTTTAGTGAGGGTGAAATTAATAATTTTGTGTGTGTGTGTTCCAAAGTTGGAAAGTCATGCACGTTCGTGATTCCACACCACGCCACTGGTATATAGATATATATCTAAATGGGAGAAAATGTCATATTTCACTAGCTGTTTGATAATCCCTAAGTGGATGTTTTATTGTTGGCAGGAACAAAACACGACGCATGAGCAACATACGCAAGAATTGCAGTCGTTTCCTCCCCCAGCCTAGAGGGCTGCTCTCGTGCCACAATCTGGACACCCCTCAGACCCACCACCGCCGGTCATTGATGAGAAATCTCCACACGCACAGTCGCAACCCCACGGCGAGAAGCTGTCCCCGGTACAGGAACCATCACAAGTTCCCACAGGAGCTGCAAGGTTGGCCGAGACGGTGGACATTGGCCAGGCTACCGCCCATCGCTGGTTGTCAACCGATCTTGGCGCCATCTTGGAAATAGTCTGCCCCGGAGGGAAACACCTCGTTCGCAACAGCACAATTTCTATTTCTTCGTTGAAACTATCAAATAAATATTTAATTTTAAAACAATAAATTTAACAATCGCACTAATCTTAGACTGTTAGTTTGTTTACAGACACAAACATAATTTGAGCAATAACTTTATAGGTCAATTAACATCTGAACATTTGAATGTTGAAATAATATTTCGTCTTTGATTGTTATGCTGTAATCGAATACAAAAACACCAAACACTGCCTTTAAAATAGTTATAATAATTTAAAAAAAAGTGCATCATTAAGGTTTCGAATAAATATATAGTTGTTTTCCAATGGATGTAGCATCGGTTGAGCAGATCAAGGGCTTAGCCCCAATAGCTGGATGGGTCGACGACTCGCCTAACATTAGCCCAGATAAGAACGTTACTTCTGTGGACATTTCTTCTTTTGGTATACCTTCTCCTACTGCAAGTAGCGGTCTTGGACCAGATAGGAGCACGAGCACAGATTCAACACATTACTCCTCGGCTGTGTCGAGTATTATATGTAAACCCCTGCTGTTCTCCTCTACAGCTTCAATCTTGCAAAACTCCGACAGTTCTCTGAACAAAAAATCCATAGCCTCAATCTTGCAAAGTTTGGACAGTTCTTCAAACACTAGATCTGACCCTTCAGTATTGGATAAATCCAACAACTCCTTGGATATAAAACCACCTTTATATCCGGGGGTACAACCTCTTCACACATCTGAGACTAAATTAAAGAATGGATATATTAACATTCCCCATAAAACGTTTAAATCGATAGTTATCAATGAAAAACCTGTATATGAGGGTGTAAAATTCAAAGATGATTTTGAGACGGAAGATTCCATCTGCAGCAGCGATAATGATGACGATTCCGAAGAAGAAGACGACACTAGGAAACCGAAAGTTCCCGATGGAGGCTGGGGTTGGGTTGTGGTGGCAGCCTCCTTCTTCATCTCCACGATTGCCGATGGCATTAGTTTCTCCTTCGGTCTCTTGTATGGTGAGTTTCTTATACACTTTGGGGAAAGCAAGAGCACTACGGCTTGGATAGGAAGCCTTTTTATGGCAGTGCCTCTATTATCCGGCCCGATAGGTAGCGCTTTGGTGGACAGATATGGATGCCGTGTTATGACCATTATCGGTGGAATCATTGCGGGCGTTGGCTTCATTATGAGTACCTTTGCAGAATCTATACTCGTCTTGTACCTTACTTTCGGCGTGGTGGCAGGCCTGGGGTTAGGTCTATGCTACGTCACAGCCGTAGTGAGTATCGCTTACTGGTTTGACAAGAGGAGGGGGCTGGCCATGAGCTTTGGGGCGTGTGGCACAGGCATAGGGACCTTTGTATACGCCCCGATGACGCAGTACTTCATAGAAGAGTATGGTTGGCGTGGGTCCATTTTGCTGCTAGCAGGGACCCTGTTCAACATGTGCGTATGTGGTGCAGTGATGCGCGATCCTGAATGGTGGACGCTGGAGCAGAGTCAAGAATCCACGTTCGGGGACAGCAAGAGGGCGTCTGTTTCGACGTGCGGGACGCTGCAAGGACTGGAGGGAGGTGGGGTGGAAGAAATGAGGAAAATGCTTAAAAGCGGTGTGAAACCAGAGTATATCTTGACGGCATTGGCCACAAGCACTGCGGGCTCTGAAGTTGAGGACGGGAATAAGAACGTGACTCCTGCCTTCAGATCTGTCGTCAACCTACCCACATTCGTGAGACAGAATGAAACGGTGAGGGCATTCTATACGATGTTCAAACATTGCAAATATTATTATTACAGTAAGAATCTCGACCGACTAAGGGAATATTTTTCTAATCGCATCGGTTGTGTAGGTTCCACTGGAAGTTTTGGAGAGCCTGAGCGCCAATCATCGAGTGTTCAACATGGTCTTGGAGAACTATCCCAGTCTTTTGATGTGCCGTAGTCTCAGTGATAGCAGTAAAATCAACAGCTTCTCTCACGAGCCAACTGTGAGCGTGCCGGTACCTGTCGTCATGTCAATGAAGGTATGCTATTCTACGGAAATTCATTTGTTTTTACACATCTAAATACTGTGGATTATCATTTTCGTTACCTACCAAGATAAAGTTATTTACTTCAAGGCTTAACATATTTTAATATAATTGTTAGCGTACCAAGTAAGTTGCTTGCAATTGTGATAATATAAACTTACATTTTAAGAAAGATCAATACAATCTTGATTCACAACATTAATACAATATGCACCCGTGATGTCTTCCCTCAAACAGGTGCAGGTAACCACCAATCCTCTAGATACAGGAGCAGGTGCACATCCATTGCGCAATGACAAGCCTACTACCAAAAAGTCCTCGCTGAAAAAGAGAGCCCCACACCAGTTGGACTCGCATAAAAGATTGCAAACCTGTGGCTTCATTCAACCAGTCCACTATCTCAAGGACATTCGAGTTCACAGGTATCATTAAAGCTTATGCCTCACTATGACTTGGAATATTACGTCTTTATATGTCTTGGAAATATTGCTCTCAGAAATATTTCACCCTATACATTCTTAGTTTTCTCTTATGCCGGGATCACGATCAACTTAACGTTAACTTAAAGTTAACTTAACGTAACTTAACGTAAAGGACCTACTCGTGTGTTTAAATGGAGGCGATCACGATGCGGTTAACATAACGTTGACTTGCAGTTAATTTAACGTAAGAGATGTCCTGGGAGGTATTTTACTTTAAGTGAACGCTACTTGAAGGGTATCACGTGATCTAGCCAGGCAATCATTATGCGAGTGAGGTCAACAGGGCTATTTAGTAACTCATTTGTTGGTATTATGACCAATGTTTACTCTTTAGCGTAAGTTATAGTGATCAGACATTGAAACAAAATAATTACACTAAAATAGGAAAGCTAAATTTATCAAAAAGGTTTTGTAATAGATATTCATTATATCGATTGAAAACTGTAAACATTCACAGAACATCACTGTAAAAATAGTACAAATCACAGATCATACTCGAGAATGAAGATGTTTGGCTCGAGTTGTTACGTTAAGTTACGTGAATCGTGATTTTACGTGAATCGTGATCACATATACGTTAAGTTAACTTTAAGTGAACGTTACGTTAAGTTGATCGTGATCCCGGCATTACTACGGCTACCAACATTGATGTGATGTTCATTGTTTGGTATGCTAGTTATAATAATTGCAGATTATGAAGTTTTAATAGTGTCCATTTTCAGTTACATAACAATCTTTCAAATTTATGCATGACTATTCAATTATTTTATATAGTACGTTTTAGTGAAGTTCGTCCATTAACAATTTAAATTAACAGTATTAGTCTTAACCAAATGCAAATGAACTCTTTCTGAGAAAGTATGGTAAGCCATGTTGTTGAAAAACACTCCTAGCACTAATTGTCAGTGCTCGAACCCTGGCCTACTGACTTAGTTTCGACCGTACAGCTATTTTTGCATACCACATAAGAATGAAATTTTAAACGGCCCAAATATAATAAATTGGATAAAACTAGCATTTTCTTCCAAATTGAATTCAACTATAAATAATCTCACACATTTTAACATTAAATCTTTCTGCGGAAATTTTAATAAAATATAACTTAGGTTTCTAAAATGATAATATAATTATTTTTGTGTTTGTAAAAGGTTTGTGTTGTCACTTGTCTACAACTAACTGGATCACTTTGCAGGAACTCCGTGATGTACCGTGGTGCCATCTTAAACCTTAACAAGTACAGACTAAGGGCATCATCTTGTCCTGATATATATAGGAATTCTATGACAACTATTGCCAAAGAAACGGAAGAAGTAAGAAAATACTAATAATAATGTATTTTTTTTAATATCTCGAAGTTTAAGTTAAACAACCTTGTAAATAAACTAGTTGGACAATGATAATTTATTATTTCGATCCATCAATATATGCTCCTTCTTGAATAATTTGTCTGTCTTATTTTTAGGAATGGTATGATGATATCCTCGAACTTCTGAAGGGGATGGTAGACTTCTCAATGTTCCTAGAGTTACACTTCCTGCTGATGTCTCTCTCCACCATCCTGTTGTTTGTATGGTTCATAGTACCCTATTTCTACTTGGCGGAGCATGTAAAACAGCACGGGTACACCGAGCAGGAGGCTTCATTCATCCTATCTGTTATTGGAATCGCTAATTTTGTTGGCATCGTGAGTCTGTTTACTTACACTTGGGACCGTGCGCAAGAACGATGCTAAGCACGACCACTGTACAAGCAAAGTAGAACACGTGTGGATTTGTTTGATAGGATGATCGAGGGGCTCAGTTCCAAGAAATTACGCAATAAAGTTAGTCCCGTAGAAGTCGAGTTTCGAGCATGCTTCGGCTGTACTTGGATAATATTTTGATTATATTTTCTCAAAATGACGCGACGCGCATGGGCCATCGACATAAAACGCACTTTTATGAAAATTGAAAAATGACACCAGTACATGGGAATCGAACCCGGGACCTTTGGCTTAGTACGCCAATGCTCTAACCATTGAGCTATTCAGGAATCTTCCCGTGCCCAGGGTCATTCTTTACTCATATTTTAAGGCAGAGTGAAGAATGACTGGACACGGGACGATTCCTGGATAGCTCAGTGGTAAAGCATCGGCGTACTAAGCCAAAGGTACCGGGTTCGATTCCAGTTTCCAGATGTCATTTTTCAATTTTCAGAATATGATATCTAGATGGAGTAAATTCTCATTAAAACATATACAAAAGCTATGGTTATTTGATTCTTAAAAAGTACTTTGATGTTGCTTTGTTTTCATGACAGAATATATCGGGCCTAGATTATCTAAAGATCTATAAGCCAACTACTCAATTAATATACATCGGTATAATATAAAATACCTAAGAAATTATCTGCTGATCAAACCACACTCACCTTTTGGAAATTGCCGGTAGGGTATTCTTGGTTATTTCTTTGTTCGGTTGACATAGTCCTAACTCCCGTTTTTATATGTTTTATAATCCTATGATTATTGAATCGTTCCAATAAATAGACCACCACACTGAAAGCCATGTTTTTTGCTATTTAAACCAATCTTTGTTCGTTTG
Organism: Timema bartmani; assembly: GCA_902151455.1. Lineage (NCBI taxonomy): Eukaryota > Metazoa > Arthropoda > Insecta > Phasmatodea > Timematidae > Timema > Timema bartmani. Next base: position 247,263 of record CABFWB010000606.1, on the reverse strand, counting down.
TAATCAGTTTTCATTTGACTGTTAGCCAGACTTTCTAGCAAGGCATCTGATAGACTTGACTTGGACTTTTATTCGACTTTAATTGTGCTTTACTGGTACTTTGACCATGCTTAGCATCATTCTTTCATACTGCCCTTGGTTATAAATTCTGCTAAGCTAAACAAATAAAAAGTAAAGTATTCATGGGACAACCATGTTCATGAAGATTGTAAATCCACCTACAGAATTGACTGAAATACGTAATTCAGAGGGTTCGACTAATTCACACTTTACTATCCCACCATATGGCCCAAACATACTAGCACCTTATGTGTATTGTTTAACTAGCCTACTGAAAGAAGGTATCAAGCTAAGTTAGAAGAGTTAGACAAATGAAACTCTACATTTTCAAAGCAGTTGTATTTTTAGGTATTCTAATGCTCGAACATTACCTTTATTCACTTATGGTGACTTTACACACATGTTACATGCCTTTAATGATTGCCAGTTGAAAATGTTTGTAATGTTGTATTATTGTGGGATGCCCATATTTTGGGTTTACTTTTTATTTTAAGTGTGAAGTTATGTAATGGAGTGAAGTGATCCTAGTTATCTTTTAACATATTTGTTTCAAACGGGCTATAACTCTATGATCGGTGTATCTTATTGGGACGCATAAGGCTCTAGAGTCTAGAATATGGTTAACAATTCCATTCTTTGGATCTACGATATATGTTAATAGCCTTCTTTTGTAAAACTAGCTGTAGGATGATTTTAAAATTGCTCGAAGATATCTCCACTCTCTACATGTAATCAAGGCCGTAGCCAGCCAATTCAGAATTCAGGGGGGGGGGGGGGG
>CABFWB010000606.1:235312-246350 GCA_902151455.1 Timema bartmani | reverse complement strand
GGGGGGGGGTTGGTGGGCACATCCCTCAATTGCCGAAGTCTAGAAAAAAAATATTCTAAATGATAAACAGTTCTAGAAGCTATCTGAAGTGTTTTTATGGCAACGTAAACCCCCTCACTGCCGAAGGCAAAGAAAAATTTCTAGAAGCTTTCTGAAATGCTTTTTTATGGTAACATAGCCCCCTAATTTGTACTTGTACTTTAATTTTGATATTGTTTGAACTATAAATAAAGCCAAATATATTTGGTTCATAAAATTTCGAGGGTTTTTTGAACCCTCAACCCTCACCCGACCACGGTCTTGTATGTAATGTTAAACGTGTGAAGTTTTATTTAGTAATCAATATACTATCCATTTGACTGGACATTATAATATAGTACATGTACACCTATATTATTTGCTTTAACCCTGTAATATTAAATTACTTATCTTAAAATGTTAAAATCCACACTGGCTTCACAAAATATTAAGAAGTTAGAAAACACATTTTTTTCACCCTTACCACTTATAGCACATCATTTTTCTGTCATTAAGGTGGCTGCATCGGTCAGCGAGAAAGTATCAATCGTTAGGCTACATGGCTTAAAATTCAACGACCTGTGTTGATTTCTGGAACTACTTCTATATTTTGTCTAAGCTTATACTCCCTTTCATCCTTTACCTACAGCCACACTTTATCCTGTTATTAGGAAATGGGGGAAAGAAAACTACAAACCTTTTTATCTCAAGATAGGCCTAAATAGTAAAGTTCGCTGCTAGTTCTCAAATAATTTAAAAGGTTATTTTGTGAACCAATCAAATAGTACTGTGTTTGTTAGAGGCAGACCAAATCTAGAGCCCTTTTTCATCAAGCCTAATCTCCGCAAATATTATTAAAAAGTCATTTTCATAGTTCTTTCAATTAATACAACTTAAACTATAGAATTGTTAAGGAAAATTATCCATGTTGGCGTCTTTTGACTTTATTTAAGGCGTGAACCATATTATTTTAAAATAACGCAACGTATATTTAGATATTGCACTATAGCTGAATGTCTGAGTGACAATTTCTCCCTTAGAGCCCTTTTATGCAGGCGTTTAGTGCCACGCGACACACGGCGGCAAAATACATCGCGTTTTCTAAGACACTGGGAACAAATGAGTTTTTTTGTGCTCTGCTGTCTGAAAAACTTGCCGTCGCGTTTTGTAAAACATACCGTCGTGTCATACAAAACGCCAGCGGCAAAAGCCGCCCGAAATAATCTAAGTACGGTACATGGCATGGCTCCATTTATGCAAACGCGCTGCTTATCTGCTCTGTCTAGACATCAGAGCTGCCAGCCCCTGGCTAGTAAATAATATTGGACCAGTTGCCTGGAGGTTTATAAATAGGATTATTTTGTCATTTGAATAATTGGTATTTGTTATCATTTTTACTAAAAAAATGATTATTTGTATACTGAACGTTTTAAAGATGAAATCAAGAAAAATAAAATAATTTGAAATTAATTATCGGAGAAGTACAAAACCAGAAATATAAAGAAAAGTCAATGGATATAAAGAAGTGTGTTATGTGTTTTACTACTCAAAAATAGTTTTTAAAAATTGTCTCTGTCATCTCTTAATTTTTTTTAGAGGTTATGAAATGCCTCATCTTCAAATCTTGTAAAGTTGATGGGATGAACATTCTATTTTCTTTCCCTTTTTTCAATATAAGGTGACAATACGCCAAATAGATGACGTGCAGATACACCTTACACTCCCCAACACAAAGACATTGGCAGCACTAAGACGATTTAGCCTCCCCCACTACTATTTTTTACCGACGGGCGGCAAATGCCGCGTGCATAAAATGAACCTACAAAACGCGACGGCTCTTGCCGTCGTGTGTCGCGTGACACAAAACGTGTGCATAAAAGCAGCCATAGATGGAATGTTATGTTTTGACAGCACAGTTTATTTTATTTTTATAACTTTTTTACACACTAAATAAAATATCACTTTATTGGATAAGTTAAGTTTAATTTTCTGGATATTTATTAATCTCAACAAGCCTTAAATATTAATTTGGTCGTGGACATCCTGGATTTAAGTGGAAACATTAATTTTATCTTTATTTAAAAAGTTATTTTATCAAATTCCACAAGGCTCATGAGTCATGACAGAGATTCAAGAAGTGTTGGGATGACAATGTGTATGTAACCGGCACCTCCTTATCTCTATCTGTCAGGATGAGGATAAGGAAGATTGAAGAGAGGTCACCTGATCGATGATTGTAAGACTAATTGGTTGTTAGTATTGGTTTTATTGATAATGAGTCTAACCGTACAGTTTGATATCATTGCCGACATAGGAATAGGATTTAGGTCTTAGTCGTCGGATGTATGAGAAAGTGATCGGCACTACATTATGTCCTTGCACTGGAGTCCTGAGTTGTATCTCAACATGTCTATTCTACCCTCTACTATAGACACTCATGGCACACACAAATCACAATTTAATACAGACCCACGGCAACTGCCCAAGAACAACTGTCTATTCTATTAGCAGCAAGCGTATAACCCGAACGGGTAGTAAGACGCGGTGCTAAATTTAAAAAAACATTAGCAGCATGCGCATATTTTCAATCCTTGGTATGGCTCTACTATAAACCATCACTAAACGTACTTAACACTCTCAACACTCTATGACGACTGTCAACAACCAACTGTCTATAGCTTCTTTATAGAACGTCTGAAATCCAGTTTACGTCATTTTGGAGTGTTCACCTATTTTCGTCTTAGTGACCAATTAGGAGGCATCTGTCTCACACTACAGAGCCCAAAGAAGCTGAAACTGCGCCCGCAGAGGTATAACTGGCATCGTCTAGTTAAATTTGTCTTCTGCTGGGGACTTCACTTGTGTCAAACATCCGCTCATAGAGACCCTCATAATATATATATAAACTATGTTGAAATTAATTTTACTTGATAGCGTTACTTTTAGAAAGTTAAACTAAACGCATCTGCTGAAGCAATTTTGTTTTATATATATATATATATATATATACATATACATAAAATATAAACTATTTGATGGATCAAAATATAAACTATTTGATGGATCAAAATATATGACCTTTTTTGCTATACGAATTATTTAATCCAGTTCAAGCTAGTGGAATTGATTGTAAATGTATTTCATTGGTGTGTGGCAGGTGGGGTTAGGTTGGGCCGGTGACCAGAAGTGGATGAACGTGACCATGACCTATTCTGGTTGCTTAGTGATGTGCGGGCTGGCAACCTTAGCCATACCTGTCTTCACGGATAACTTCACCCTTTTAACAGCTTCCTCAGCGATGTTTGGTCTCTTCTTCGCCTCCAGTTTCTCCTTCACTCCTGTTATCCTGGTACAGCTGGTACCTCTGGAACGCTTCACCACGGCCTACGGCTTGATACTTCTGTGTGCAGGGATAGGGAATCTCGTTGGGCCCCCACTTGCAGGTACAGATTATGAATATTAGCTTTTGTGAGGAACCAAAATAAAATGTGCCTTTTATATTTCACCATGAAAGGTTGAAATCTTACATTGTTTGGTTCCATTATGGTTCAGTTTAAAAGAAATTATTCTTATTAAAATTCTACCTTACTACCTTACTTATATGACATAGCTATGTATTGGTAGGAAAATATTTACTATAATCTGAGTTTGTCTGAATTTGAGATTGAATTAAAATTAGATCAATAATTATATAATTTATACATTCAAAACAAGTGTTAGTAAACATATTTGTTAAATATATTAATAGTAATCAGACATCCTAGCTTATTAGAAAGTAAAAAGTATAATCTATCTACATATATTTTGTTACATATACTTCAAAATGGGATATTGAATGGGATCAACCTATATTTTTTTAGTAAATATTATTTCAATTAATTAAGTTATGTTATTCCTGTATTTTCCTTTTTTTTAAATACTAAAATGAGCAGTCAATTTTTTCTTATCCCCAAACAAAATACATTTCATCAATAAAAGGTATTACAACAATAAAAATAGTATTTAATTTACTAAAGTAATATCAGAGATTTTGCTACATTTCGCTAAATTAATTTATTTGTAAACAGTGTTGAAAAGTACAGTATGTGGAATTAATCAAGCAGCCATAACTTTAGGTGTTTGTTTGTATTCAGGTCTTATATTCGATATCACGCAGACGTGGGACTTGTCATTCTACATGGCCGGAGTGTGGATCGTCGTATCCGGGGTGCTTGTGGTCTTTATACCTACCACTCGGAACCGCAAGATATGGGGATCTGGCCCCATGGAGATAGACCAGAACAGTTGCGCTTGAGACCATTGTTGAAGTCCAAACTGCTGCGTCAAATACCTTTTAAAATAATATGTTTCACTTTACCCTTTTATAAAAGTGTGTGAAGTTGAATTTTTCAATTCAAAGTGAAGTCGTATCGAATAATGTGAAATATTCCCGAAGCTGTAGTATTAAAAAAAATATTTTATGTTTCACAGCTATACACCTTTAATTAGAATCAAATATTATTTACAAAATATTATATTGCAAACATGATTAACATATTTCGTTTTAAGCTGATATATTAAGTTATTTTAACCATATGTAGCTATTATTTTAGATTTTGGTCAGGTGAATTAATTTGTGATGTAAATAACGGCGCAAAATGATACATTTTCGTAAACGTAGATGTGTGATTTGGTTTTAAATGTTTTTACTAGTGAAGCTTGGTAAATAACCGAATCCAGAATTTTAATTTCGAATCTAAGTTAAAGCTCACAAATATTCAGAGAGAAGTTGAAGTTTTCGGATCTTCGCACACCCCTGCCGTTTTCTAATTGGGTAGAACCTCTTCTCGCAATCTCATTAGCATATATATTTACCGTGCCATGCTTGTCTAGTAAATAACTGTTGCTAAACAAACTTTATGCACCGTGCACTAGACTTTATTCAGTACGCATCAGCTATGAACGATATGATTGAAAGTATTGTAATACAACAAAGTAGATATATTATTAGTTAAGCATGATTGGTTATTGGTAATTTATGAACCTAAGCCCAGCTCTTGGCGCAAGTATTGATGAAGTAGCTATGACTTATGATAGATAATTTGTATTGCCTTTAATAAATGATATATAACTATAGTTCAAAATAGTTTAGCAATCAAACGCTGGACTGCCATTCTAAGATTGACGTTCATGTGAAGTAGTGGTAATTTTATTTTAAAATGTTATACAAGCCAAAGCTTAAAGTATTATACTTACTCAAACAATTTGTAAGGAATATGCATTATGCATCCATGTATTATCCCTTATGACACAATATATAATTGAAAAGGTTAGGATGTCTCCACTCTCCATAGTGTATAGTGTCGCTATCTAAAATATTACTCCATTGTTTTCCGACTTATATTTAAATTGCCCCAATCTTTTCCTTGGCTAGCTTAACTTGTGGTGCATGATTTACTATTATCGGGACAGCTGGATCGATAGGGTCACAATGGGTGGTGAACTTAAAAATCGGTGAATAGGTGTTTATAGAAACGTTTGTTGCAACATTTAATTTTAAAACAGGAAGTGTGATTTTAAATGCTTACATTAGTTGCAACCTTTCATTTAAAAAAACATACAACCAGACAGCGTGATTTTTAATGCTTACAATCTTTGCAACATTTCATTATTTTGATAAAAACACTCAGCCAGACAGGATGATTTTAAATGTGAGTGTAGCGTAATATTTGAGAAAGTATTTGAGTATAATACTGTGAGCAACTAAAAGTGAAAAGGAACTCTTTAATCTTGGTGTTAAATGAAGCTACAACAGGCTGTTTGTGGAAAATATATGGCTTGAATAAAGAACTGACCCAGGCCACAGGCTAGAAACAGTAATGGATGTAAAGTAAAACACGACATTCAAAGCATCTCTATATTGTATTTATAAACAGGAAATTAGATACTTTAAGATGGCATAGTAAATAAAGCATACAAAATATTATTAAATATTGGCTGTTGACTGACTGCTTTATTTCCTTAACTAAGGTTGTAGATAGATACTCGGTAAAGCTCTAAGTGAGATCAATGGCACTGGAGTAAAATGACAAAGTTCCCGGCTATAACTCCCAATTTAAAATTTTACGAATGTATTGAAATAAAATCAGATAATTATTATGTTTTAATATAGGATTAATGTATAAATATAGTTAATATAGTTAATTCCATAGCATTGAGCTATACATTATAATGTAGCCGATATAAAAATTACTACATCATATGTATTTGAATTTCATAGACATTAAATTTCAATACATAGGTAGTTTTATCTTAAAATATCTCAGGCTCTAGTTAGCTATAAAACCAAATACAACAAAATTGTTGATAACATCGATGTATGCATTCATCATATAAAACTATTTGCTAACTAGACTCTTTCTTTGAATTACTTGAATTAATCTTATGATATAAATATAACAATATTATATTTATAGTCATATAAATAAAAGCTTTCATATTATGAACACAGGACTCGAATTAGAAGGTTAACAATAATATAGATATAGTACTTAAATCAGCAGAAAATATTATAGAATAATGTAATTTTGACTAAATTTCTTATCAAACATTAGAATGAAAACTAGCCAAGCTTTAGTTCCAGTACGTATTACTGTTGGGGCATTTTATGGACATTATGCAGGGATTAAGCCAATAGCAAAATATGTTTGTTTAATTGTTAATTATTTATATTTGGGTGAAAGTGTACCAGTGATCTCCATACTATAGCTGGATGGACATCTGTGGTTGAAATTTTAGAGCTCTCGTCTGCACGCTAATGCCTGATTTGAAGAGGAACTTTTGGGTATTTCTGTCTCTCTTTTACACATATGTGACATTTATACATACTTTAATAGTTTATGCATATTTATAATAGAGATATATTATATTTAATTTGATAATTGGTTTACTAAAATATCTAAATATCATAAATATGTACAATACCGATACCTATAGCTTTATGGACCAAATAATAAATGCCTGGTAATTTATAAAGAATAACGATTTCCGTAATACGTATCATAATAACAACAACGGAATCAAAGCAGGATTTATCCTGTCTGTCCATAGCACACGACAAGATTGAACGTCACGTTTTTGGTAATTTACAAATGGTGCATTCATGTTACCTTCAGTACTATATAGAGCTCACTGGTCTGTCTGTGTGTGTGTGTGTGTGTGTGTGTGTGTGTGTGTGTNTGTGTGTGTGTGTGTGTGTGTGTGTGTGTGTGTGTGTGTGTGTGTGTGTGTGTGACAACGGTATTGTGCAGAGTTCTAGGGCATTTTATAAATTATTGTCATAAATGGTTTGGACAAGTGAAATAAAGAATTGTTGTTTTAAATAATTATGTTCATTCCTCTCCTATCTTGAAAAACTTATATGCTTATTGCATGTTACTTTTCATGGTATATTTTGAGAACTATTCCAATAAATAAAACTACACGTTATAAAATTGATTTTAATATTTTACCCTAAATAGATCAGACTTTGTATAAAATGTCTAAAAATAGTATATAGTGTAGGTACACATTATGCATTTTGCATCTGTTATGCTAAATTTTATTTTCTAAGGACTGTATCTAAGATAAGCCTTTGATTTTTTTTTTAAAGAAGACAAATCAATATTGTCTGTATTTTAATTTCAAATAATTTAAATTTAAGAAAATATCAACTTAGTCTCAAATAGACCTACACTTTATATCTCCAAAGAAATATCGGTATTTACTCAACTATTTAAAAAAAACGAGCTTAAGTGCACCTCACGAGGAAAGCGCATTAGGGAACTAATGCATACTGATTCGCACCACGCAGGGGTGCACCCACAGAAGGGGGTTTGGGGGCTGAAGCGCCACCAGCTGAAGGGCTCACCCAGAAAATTAAGAATATTACAAAAATGTGATTATAATTATTTTCACAGAAAATCGTGAAATTCCTTTATACAACAAAGAGATTATTTCAGTGTTGAATTAAAAATCAAGAAGATTAGACTTTGCGCTGTAAATTGTAAATATTTAAAAAGTGTGAAACCAAACGTCGGAGATGGGCAGTCCTTGTTAGCACTATGTACTGCCAATTAATCAATTATATTTTGTTTAATTATATTTAATATTAAACACATAATTTTGTGCAGTAATTAGGGCTTTTCAAAGAATACGTTTTTCTGTTTATTTTTAATTTTACTGCAAATTTGCATTTGAATAAAAACTGGACCTATGATACCGTAATATTTTCTAGAAATGGTTTAAGTCTATACTATTTGTGCATAAAGTTTTGAAGTGAGTATAGTAATTGAAATTATTATTTTAGAGCAATCGTGTGGATTGTAAACAATATTGTATCAGGAAGAGGAAAAGGGGCAGTTGATATTATAATATGCCTCCACCCCCACCAACTGCAAATCCTGGGTCTGAAGAAGAATGTGTAAACACAGACCTGTTAACCAATGGTGTACATAGTGACAGAGGGTAGGCCGAGGATCTGATTTTGGTTCAAATCAGCTTAAATATTACCATTTGCATCCTTTAAAATAAAATAAAAATCCCGGAGGGTGGAACCTTCGGATCCCCACTTTATAGGGGAAATCACTGGTTCTCTATCTTTCTTATCCCCCTACTTTGGAGCCATTTCCAAATATTACAATAATTAGAATATATAATGGTGCTATTATGAAAATTATTATTTAAAAAGCCCTCCCCCCAGCTCAAAATTCTGGTTGCACCCCCGGCACCACGTGATGAGTTATCTCTACACGTCACGCGTTCAACCATCTTTTGTTAGTTCTCATTGTCTTACAAATGAGTAAACATGATTGTGTGCTGCAATCGATGCTCCCACCAGCTGTTAAATTCACTCTTTCACTCTTTGGTCCGCTTTTATTCACCCTGATTGAAAAACTACTGCTGAAATTCATTGGAGAATGAGTTCAATGTACGGTCCAAATTTTATGAGTGAAGGATGTTGAAAGAGTAGTGTCGATCAGTGGTGTGTGGTGAATATTTTTTAGGGTAAGCTATCAAGATTTTTTTAAATGTAAAAATTAAATTTTATGTTAAATATATTAAGGTACGTACCTTATTTGAAATTGGGCTGGATTCTTCTAATCTCCTTAGCAAATTCCTCAATCACGAACTCGTAAAACTACGGATTTTATCTTAATTGTTGTAGATGACCTTTTTTTAATGGATAACAATGACAAGTTTATGAGCCTCTCCTGGCCTGGTGAATTGCGTGCATAATTTTTTTATTCTTTTTAATGCTGAGAAACTTCTCTCAACGGAAGCACTTGCTGCCGGGATGGTTATAACTAGTTCACTCAGTTTTACTACTTGACAATATGCGCTTTATAGATCATTTGATTTAATAAAAAATAAGCAAATTACTGACGTTTTTGTGACGCAAATCCTGTGAAATTAAGGTGACTACAAGCTGTGATCTTAAAGAAGAGAACTCAAACATACTACCATAGCTGTCTTTTGAGGTCTGGAAAGCCATTTAGGGGAAACTGAGTTTGTATTGTTCAAAATTATCTACATGTAAAAGTTCTAAAAAAATAATGAGTCCAAGTTCTTGAAACTATCAATAAGTTGTATTATAAGTGTGTCCAAAATCCGCAGTATAGGCGTTTGTAATATATTTTTACATCAAATATGTCAGAATTTCTTGGACTTTTTTTTATCAGGCTCATTCAAGTCCGACTCTTCGTTGGTTTTTGCCTTGAAATTCCTTTACTTTGTTTATGCAATAACCGATGTCATTAATTTTTGTTTGCAATATATCAAATAATCTATCAGTAAGAGAGAAAATATCAGCAAGTGTATTTAGTACCAAATTAAAAGTGAAATCGTGCATCTAAACTTCAAATCCATGGCAGCAATGTATGCTTCTTGATCCCATTTTTCCTCTGGGTCTGTAATCTTGACAAACAACGAAATTAGTTGATTCCTATACTTGTAAACAGTTTAAACCAATCTAGAATTATAATTTCAGCGTGTAGAAGCTAATATTGGAAGACTTTTCTTCATTTCTTCATCCAGAACTCGTGTTGATTTGGTTGATTTTGAAAAAAAAATAATGCTTGACCATTTAAAGTAAGAAAAAAAAATTCTGCAGTCTTTTTAGGGTTGTTTGCCTCTTCAAGACTAGCCCATCTGATTGTAAGATATGTCAAGTATGAGGGAAGTTTCTCTCTAGTTAACTGCGCGAAATGACTGTTTATTTCTATTATGATTTTCCACAGAACTCAGTACGATCATTGAGACCATGTAAAGAATTCTGCTTTGTTTTTGCTCTGAATAAACCGTTTATAGTAATGTTATTTAATCTTGCATTTAACTTCCCTTTTTGTATGTATGTAGATTACTACCCTCCCCCTACCTTTAAGTTATCTGTGGTCGTAAGTAAAGGTTGGAAAGAGGGGTGTAACACAACCATTCATTATTATTGAACAAATGTGAGCTGAAACGCCTTAAGGTGTGGCAGAAGGGAGCGCAAGTGTTTTTACAGTTTTTATAAAAATTGAAATTTTTTGGCCAAAATAAATAAAATATTTCTCCAGTAGCAACATAGAGTTTAGTTTTCTGCACATATTAACATTAACAGATCTTGAATATATGTCAAGGGTGTCCTGGAATTTTGTCAAAACTTTTTCTCTTTATTTAAAAAGTTTTGACAAAATTCCAGGACACCTCTGACATATATTCAAGATTTGTTGATATTAGCACGTACGGAAAACTAAACTCTACGTTGCTACTAGAGAAATATTTAATTTATTTTGGCCCAAAAAATGTAATGCTATAAAAACTGTAAAATTACTCGCGCTCCCTTCTGCCGCACCTTAAAGATGATTTTACTTTTGTACTAATGTTCATTTGAGGTGTAGGTCTACCACATTGTATTATTTGTTTTTTCTCCTCGAAAGCACACGACGTAAAGCTATGTTTTAAAGTGTTACCTATGACGCAATCACATTTTGCTTGATCTGTAGATCCGCATGATCTCGAC
>CABFWB010000606.1:210901-230406 GCA_902151455.1 Timema bartmani | reverse complement strand
TTCACTTGAAAGAGTTGTTATTTCTTTTGTCACACTATATCTATTTCCCAAAAACTTTCGTTTACCAAACAATTTTGACCTAGGCATTTTATATATCACTATATTAGTAAAAACCACTATAAATAACTAATTATCAATTGAATTACAAACAAAACAATATAGAAACAAATGTTATAAACAGCTTGTATATAAACAATAGAACAAATATATTATTACCAACCTTTAAAATAAATCAGAGATCTACCACACAGTGATTTCATAGATAGATAGAAAATTTATTATTATAAATTTGATAAATATAGTAGATAAAATTGGTTACTGGAAACTAGTCCTCACAAAATGTGTCCCTGAACCAAAACAATTTGCAACATTGAATAGTAACATTTTAATTTTTCTAGCAAATATACAACTAATTATTATGTGTTTGGTATTGGTGGAAAGAGGAAACTTTATACTATTAGTAAATGTATTAAAAAAATAATCATTTTTTATAAACTTTTGGGTACTGTGTCCCCTTAAATGGGAAACACCTCCAAAATACCCAGATGGATTTTAAATGCACAATTCATGACTTATAGTTATGCACGCTAAAGCAAAATTATTATTTTGTTGTTTCCAATTTGTGTCGATATAAGGTTATTATCAATCAATGGATTATAAAATGTGTCTATCTATTTTATACTTATTTATGATGTCTAAAAAATATTATAATGAAAATTTTGAGATTTTGTGGCAGCACTGTGGGTATTTATTAGTTACTATGGTGACTATCAGACATTTGTTTTATTATTCCAAGATTTAAAGTATAAACTTAGTAGTATTTTCATTTTGAATATTTTATATCGTTTTACTTACTAGAGTGGATTTTAAATATATAATATCTAGTTTTTAAATTCAATGTAAGTCTAAATATCTAGTACTATTAACGAATATAAACCAAGTATAATCTGATGATTCTGTTTGATGTGTTGAATTTATTGGTTTTGAAAACTTATTACATTTTGTCCCTCCAAGTCTGTTTCATATTCATGCAATATTATTTGGGATTAGGACGTGGCAGAGCGTCTGTACAACTCCTAGAGTATTTTTCTTAATTCTTATTTTCCACACAGTGTTCCCATTATCTCTCCTAACAAATGCCTTTAAAAAAATATATATATATATATATATATATATATATAAGTCGGCTTGGTTTTTGATACTGTATAGAGGCAAAATATGTATGTAAGTGATGCTCATGTTAACCTAAAACATTTTATTTCTCATCCCTTCAATTTTGAATTTTCAAACCTTCTTACACTTTATGATTGTCAACAGTATTTTGAATTACTTTTTTCAGTGGAATCGGTTACTAAATGAGATTTTCTGAGCTTATTAGTAAATAATTTACTTTTGTGCACCACAAAAATAAAAGCTTTCAGTTTGACTTTCATCCTGAGTTTCATTATTAGGCCTATCTACATTTATTTAGCTGGACCAATGGTCACATAGGCTGTATCCGAATAGTCCAAGGCTCCCTAGTCGGACCCTTGAGTTTTAGACTTAATGCAGTATTGATGATTTTACATTTCTCGCACTGTTCATAGCGAAGACTGCATCAAACTATTCGAACGGCAACAAACGTATTTAAAATTGCAGAAAAGGGAAGTCAGTGCTCTAGCACACGAAACAATAATACTAAAACAATTGCCAGTCAAACACCTCAACTGATATCGCGAGAACAGCGCATGGCTGGTAGCCTTCCTTATCCATGTCTACCAAAACCTCGAGAAGATTGCATATCATTAGCGACTGTTCGGACAAATCTACACTTGGTCACGTGATTTCCAATGCAGCTTTCAATGGCACAAGCCAAGGCGACACCGCATAAGTAGACTATTTGGATACAGCCATAGCCTAAAATGCCACTCTCTTGTTTGAGGTTAGAATCCAGGTTGCGATTACAGAGTTTAAAAAAAGATTGTTTCCCACTCTCCCTCCATGCAAATGTAAGTACATTATCTCTAAAATCCTACCTTCTTAATCACTAAATTCCATTAGCGTATTTTAACATATAAGTATATATCTAACCAAAAATAAGCACAATGACTCATAAACAATATAATTGATAGATGCTTCTATAACCTTGATACCAAAATCACCATGAGCTTGGGGGGAGGGGGGGGTTTCCTTGAGAACGAGGAAAATGAGGCCTTGGCTTATATCAAACACAAATAAGTAGTGATAATCTGGTTTTTGAATTGAGCTGGTTTCATTTGAGGGGATATTATGTTTTCTGGAGATTGTAACTAGGTACATTATTTAAGTGTACCTACTTTATAAAAAGTAGAATCCTTATGAGTATGAAATCATTTGGTTTCAACCCAGATAGTTAAAACAACAGTCTATACATACCACATATGAAAATTATTTTTGTTAGTTTTATTTAAATGTTAACTCATGATTAATTTATTGTTCTTGTCATTGCATGAATATATGGATATTTATGCATTCTATGGGGCTAAGAGGTCATAAAATGATTCTAAGATACATAAATTAAAGCGTTTTATATGCTAATTTTGTCATCCCTTCCCCACTCCATATATTGAAAATTTTCCTATAGCCCTGCCTAATATTACATAATATGTTTTTAATCTAGGTTTATGAAAACAACCCATGTACAAACTGTGTAACATCATACTTTTTTAAACTTGATTAGATTTTTTAGATCTCATTTATATAATATATAAATTTAAGCCTACGGTACTATGTTTTAAAGTGCCCTTCGTGAGCCTAGAAATATCTCAAGCTAACCTCTCTTGTTTCCTCTAAGGCAGAGGTGGCCAAACAGCCGATTATGATCTACTGATTGGTTGAGGCCGCTTGTTTGGTCGATCGCCTTGTTGATTGATTAAAATAGATTGAGAAAAAGAAAATTAAAGATAGGGCTTGTCTCAGCTAATGGTTATAAAATCTAAATATTGGAGCTGTCTGACTGATGGACATTTACAGTCCTGCCTTCGTTTGTGCCAGAGAAGTTACTAACTCTTATTCAACAAACTAATCTTAGATTATGTAGTGTCATGCATTAACTTCAAATTCAAGTGTTCGAACAGAAAATACTTTTTTCAGTGAAACAATTTAGTATGTAGCTTACCTCCTTCGGTGACCATATGGTCTAACGCGCTACTCTTGCATTAGACTAGGCAGCCGATGACTGGAAGATTGAGTTTCAAATTCCGATCAGGTATACTTAGGGTGGTTTTAAAAAAAATTGTTTTTCGCTCTTTCTTCATGCAAGTGTGAGTCAACTTCCTCTAAATATAACCTCCCTAAGCCCTAAAACCATACACATAATTAGTAGGCCTACATAAGTGTACAATCCGAACGGGAAGTAAGGCACAGTGATAAAAAAAAATGTAGTTTGATGAAAAACTCATTTTCAGTCAATGAAAGAACTAATAGTTTTTATATGCAATATAATTTTTTTATTGAAACATAAAATGAGCTAGGCTATTTATTTTTACCAATGAAACAATCAATATAAGCTTATGGCTCCGTAGTAGACCGCAAAGAATTTTCCTTCACTGGAGTAGATCAGTAGCTCCATAAGTCCTACCACTCCTGCTCTAGGGTGTAGCTCATACGATAGGGTCACAGTAATCATTCAAGTTAAGACTACTTTTTTTAAGGGTGCTAAATAAGTGTAAACTTAAGCTACTAATTTGATTTATTGTTTTGTTTAGCCCACACAAGTCAGAAGAATTTTACAGGTGACTTGAATTTTTCTTAAAATTTCAAGAAGCTATTCGTATGTTCCTTCAGCAATGATAATTCAAAGAAATGGTGAGAAAAGTCACATATTTAACATATTTTTTTAGTGTGTTGCCGATGGTATCTTTATGAAAAATCTACTGAAATATACGCTGAAAAATACATATTCATATTAGAAAGCTCCGAATGTGTTTCATACTCATCATCAGCTTAACTGTCAGAACTTCCCCAGGTCTGGCCCAAGAGGTCGAGGTTGGAATACCAATGTATTGATTCTAGTTTTTAAACAATTAGATACTATCAATACTATCGAAAATTAAAAGCAGTTTTGCAATGTTTTTATCAATAAACCACAGCCATTTTAACTGCTGCTACCATTATTTCACACACAATCATGTTTCAATATTTAACAGGCAAGTGTTTAGTCAGCAATATAAACCCAGAACAATTTATATTTTATCTTAACTTGTAAATTCACTATATTGTTAAAACTAATATTTGGAAAACCCATTAATGCCTGCACAGTCTAAGACGCTTGCAATAGTCAGGGTTTTCAGTGATTCAAGAGTTCTGGGTTTGAGTTGTGTTCTCAAGTGTCATTTTTCAATTCATTTAAATTCATTGAATTATGTCCTCCTACCTACGGACACGTCCATACTAACTTTAGTTTCCACATTGTGTGTATGCATTTTAAATCCCTTCTCAGACATAAATGATTCACAAATACTTTGTAGGTATTTACTTTAAATCTTGTATGAATTAGATAGTTAAATGTACAAACCCTAAAAACCTTAAAATTGCTATTTTAAATATTTTTAGTTTCAACCTAATAGTTTCTACTCCATATTTCAGAAGAAATGTCCGATACATTGGCATTCAGCCAGTGCTGTGACAAAAGAGTTTGAAGCGGCCTCCTCTGGTGATCACAGAGATTCCAAATTCTTTCATGTTGTGAGCAAAAAGAGGTGTGAGGAGTTAGAACCTTATGTGACAGTACCTGCCTCAGACGATGAAGACTACGGGGAAAGCTGCTCAGAGTGGGGCGACTATCAACCATTAGACACATGGAAAAGGAAGAAAATAATCTCAGGGACATGCTCTATCGATTTGCCTGATAACAAGAACAGTTTGGTCGAGGACAGTGACGGCATATCCTCGGAAGAGAGCATCAACTCAAGTGACAACTCCAACTGTGAAACCAACGACTTCTTTGAGGTGTGGGAAGACTTTGAAGACAGTGAAGAAAACTCTGGCTCAGTCTTGGACTACCTGAGTGATTACGACAATATCGAGGACTTTGACAGTGACTTGAGTACTATTCAGGAAGAAAGAGGTCCTTTAATAAGTTCTTCGACTTCTTCTACAAGCTCATTTTGTGTCGGTTCTTCAGATAGCTGTGCTGAAAACTTATATTAAAATATGTACTAGCACATCAGGTAAACATAGCTGAAGAATTTTCCTAGTGTTTAGTTTTTTATTTACTTTTCATGACTTGATCTAAGAAGTAGGGATGATAAGGTCAACTTAAAGGGAGTGCACCCACATTAATCTGGAGAGCAATGGGAAACTACAGTGATATAGGCCAGTTACATGAAGAAAAAAAATCCTTCTCACTGCAGTTGATTGGCATTTGAACCTCAACCTCCCTGTTGGCGGTGACCAAATGTGGATAAGTGTAATGCCCTAGATCGCTCAACCATCTCTACAGGTTAGGATTTAGTTAAGTTTTTTGCCTAGTTAAGGGATATGTGTCGGACACTTTAGTTATACTGTATTAGTTTGGTTCAATTATAATGTTTGATCACAGGTATATGAGCTATTTTTTATTGCTTTTTCTTCCCACTGATCAAGTTTTCTTAGTTAAGTGACACACTGTTAACTTGACTATTGCTAGTATGACCCATGTCGCTAGTTGCTTGTTAGAATGCATCACTCTAATGTTAGACTAGACTGATGGGGGTGCGGAGATCTGGGGTTCGGATCCCATTCGGCTGTACTGAGGATTATACGCTTATGTACTAATTTCTGCTAATGTGTTAGGGATTAGAAAAGTTGAATTTAAAAGAAGTGTACCCATATTTATGTGGAAGAAGAGTGGGCAACCATTTAGGAAAAACCACCCTGAGTAAACCTGACCAGGATCTAACCCTGATCTCTCTGTCTTCGGTAGTCTAGTCTATTGCGAGAGTAGCGTCTTAGACCATGCAGCCACCAAAGCAGGTCTTAATTTAACGAAAACAACATTGACTTTCAAGGTTATTTTGTATTGGTATATGTAGTTTAATTAGAATAAGATTTATTTTATTAAGTGTTTATTATCATTATTTAAAATATTTAATGTTTTTCTAGTTTTGTGACATTTTATAGCCTATAATTTAATAGAGGCCCGTTGTCATTTTATTTCAGCTCAAAAATGACAATTATAGAAGAAGTGTCTAATAACCTAGAAGAGACTAATTCAGAGGTGAATGTAGATGATGAAGAAACCACTAATGAATCTTCAGCTGATAGCGCTGAAGATGATCCTGAGGTAAGCTCCTGATTTAAAAAAAATAATAATTTACCAGTAACTTCTCATTTTCTCTTTGTTACTACGATATATATAATTAATATGATTCTCTCAAAGGCTAAAATAACATATAGTTTAAATCTCAAGACATAGGCCTAGTGTAATTAAAACAAATAATTGTAAATTCACTGAGTTTTCACTGTCACAGGACTAGATATTATACTGCAGGGCTGTGGACTTAGTACGTCAAGCCTTTGACTCAGATTCCTCTCTTTTTCTTCTGCCTGATTCCGACTTCTTCATAAATGGCTTATGAACCTAATTAGTAATTTAACAAATTTACTGCAGTAAAATGCTCCAATACAGATGACTTACCCATAATGGAAAACTTATTTGGCATCATGAATTTGTCAATCTAAATTACAAATATTGATCCTAAAAAAATAAAAAGTGTAAAATTCAATTTATATATTTATCATATACAACAAGCTAGGGCCTCTGTATCTGCAGTTTCAGTTATCCGGGTTTTACAGCTGCCCAAATTTATTTACTTTTAATTAAAGAAAAACATTTTTCATAAGTTTCAAAAAACATGCCAAGCGAGCAGCACAAAATCACCTATTTTGTTTTGTGCATTACTTTAGTATGATTTTGGTAGGAAGAACAGTTGAAGTTAGTTACTAAAACAATTTTAATATACGAGGTGTGTTACTAAATAACCAGACTCATTTTTTTGCCACTTACCTGAGGTCTCAGCAAAAACCAGCAAGGTCAGATATTGATCTATGTTCTTTTTTCCCTCTATCTTTCAAATTTCAAGGTTGTGGGACCGACAGTTTAGCCGTAGCCTTTGTTTGAAGTGGATCGTATAACTGAGCTTTGTCAGAATTAGAATTATATTGAGTGTGAAAGGTGAGCAGCATGTCAACGTGAAGTTTCTTGTAAAACTTGGGAAATCCGCTACAGAAACGTACAATTTGTTAAAGGAAGTTTATGATGATCAGTGTTATCTCATACTCAAGTGTTCGATTAGTTTAAAAAATTTAAGGCGGGGAGGAAAGAGATCGAAGATAATCCGCGCCTTGGCCGTCCTCGCACATAAAAACAGGTGTTAATATTGAAAAAGTGGGTGAAATTGTTCGAAAAAATCATTGCCTGAGTATTTGAGCAATTGCTGACTTAGTTAATATCGATAAGGAAACTGTTCTACAAATTTTACATGAAAATGTACACATAAAAAATTTTGCTCTAAAATAGTGCTAAAACTGCTCACTCCTGAATAAAAGGAAACTCAAATGAACATTTGTGCCGACATCCTTCATAACATCGAAAATGATCCAAACTTTTTAGAAAATATGATAACTTGTGACGAATCATGGTTTTTTTCAGTTTGACCCTGAAACTAAGCGCCAATCCATGCATTGAAAAAGTCCCAGTTCACCGAGACAAAAGAAAGCACGAATGAGCAAGTCCAAATTTAAAGCAATGATGATTTTTTTTTTTATATCTGAGGGATTGTTCACATTGATTGGGTACCTGAAGGTTAGACTGTTAACCAGATTTACTATAAGGTGGTGTTGACAATCCTTCGTGAACGCATAATAAGAAGAAAAATAAGAAGACCTGAAATGTGGAAGAACGGCTTATGGATTCTTCATCAGGACAACGCACCAGCACATAGAGCGCTGTCTGTCCAGAGGTTGTTGGCCAAGCACAAGATTCCCGTGTTGGAACATCCACCTTACTCACCTCCTCTAGCCCCATTGACTTTTTTCTGTTCCCGAAGATCAAGTCTGCACTAAAAGGAACCTGTTTTGAGTCTGTTGATGCTGTGAAGGAAAAAGTGACAAAGCTCATGAACAGCCTTTCAGAAAAGGACCTGAAACATTGCTTCCAACAGTGGAAGATTCGTATGTTGAGGTGTAGGGATCGGGGAAGGGACTACATTGAAGGTGATAACATGTCCATTGAGTAACTTTGTAAATACAATTTTCTAGAGCATTAGTCCGGTTATTTAATAGCCAAACCTCGTATCTATACATCAAGTCATGTTATCTGCTTCTGTTACTTTTGATATATATTATCAATAATTAAGAATAAGATAAATAATAAAGTAAAATGTTATCAATGTTGACCACAAATAAATATGTTTGGATTTTCTCGACTGTTCTTCAAACAAAAATCAGGGTATATGTACATATCACCATCATCATCATCATCAGTGATCGTTGCAATAAGAATGAAGATTAGTAAACACGCTGTAGTATACACAACACATTATTATTACTTTATTTAATGTTGGTAATGTCTTACTGTAAATAATTTGTCATCAATTAAACTCTACCTTATTTTTGTATGTTACATGAATATCATGTTATATAATAGCTCTGTACTATTCATAGTTTCACGTAACCCCAGTAAATTTAGGGACGTATCACCCGCGGATATGGGGCCCTACTGTATTGTTATAATATTATAAGTTTTTATTTTGAAGCTGAAGTAGATGTCGGTAAATTTTTTCCAACTTCAACTCCACCCAAACTGACTCCTATTCCACTCCCCTATTATATAGGCCTGTATATTAAAGAACAAGACAAAATAAATAATTTCTTTAGCTAAAATAAATAAACCTGATTATTGTACATACAAATATAATATTATAAAGTATGGGCTACCAATAAGAAAATAAAAGTTACAAATTGTAATAAATTATAAATAAGTATAGAATCAATGGGAGATTAAAATAACAAAAAATGCATGGACCTCTAGAATAATTTTAAGAACTAACACAAACTTGCATCGGTGATCAGTTTCTCAACCCCATCCCTTGTGCTAGGCTAGGTTTTCTGTGATGGGGAGCTCAGGGGTTGAATCCCGGTTGGGTGTACTAAATGGCTTACCATTTGCTCTCCGTTCAAATGGGAAGCTACTTCCTCTGAATTAAAATTCTACCTTCCTTAAATTTATTCTATTAGCGTACTTAGTGTACACCCTCCCCTATGCTGCCACCTCCATCACTACAAAGCAACGCAATCAGACTTTGAGATGTGCGCATATAAGACACTCCTCAATTTTTAAGCATTAAAAATTGACTTAAAAAAAGATCTTGTATGCAAGTAAATACAGTAACTCAAACGGGTGTTTGACATGGTGAAAAAAACACTGACACAAATAATCCAACCATACAATGGCAAATAATTTGATTATTTCAGGATGGAGAGCCAGAACCAGATGAGTTTGCAGAGCCAGGTAAATATAAACTATCAGCGTTGAGAGCACGCTAATAACTAATTTTCATTTTTCATATAATTTATTTTCTATATTTAGTGTGCACTTTCTAAACTGACTGATTATATATCAGCACACAAGAATTTCTATGAGTGAGAGCGAAAGGGCCTACTAATTTTGCCGGGAAAGGTATTTACACATAACTCTTAGGGTTCTTTTACATGCCACAATAAACATGGGACCAACGGCTTTCCTTCCCCTTCGAAGGAAGTTGAGCTAAATATTTTTATTGCTCAAGAAAAATCCGCCAACCCCGGCTGGGTTTGAACCCATGACCATCCGGTCTTAAGGCAAGTGAGTATACCTTACCCCAAGACCACCGAGGCCGACCTAATAACTAATGCTAAGCTTTTGGGGGGACGGGGGTAATAAACATGCACTTTCTGAACCAACTGATTATTTAAACACACTAACTTAATTCTAGAACAGACACAACAGTAGGTCCCTCAGCCATTAATGTATAACTGTAAAAGGGTAATCTCGAATTTCACCAATTATATATTTTTCGGCTATGCCAGGAATTGAAACTAGTATTAGTTCAATAGGCAGACGTACAACTGACTGAGCTAAAGTGGGATTTACACTGTCATGTTTTACTGGCGCCAGTCGTTACTAGCGTGCCAGAAGAGTTGAAGAGTTTGAATGGCACATGTTCTGTTTGCATGAATATTTGAGCGCTTGAATAATTTGGCACCAGTAGCTAATTGTTGTTCTAGATGAATGTGCACACTAGTTGTACTTGCATGTGTAATCCTCGATAGGTGTGCCAGTTACAACTTGCAGGAAACAGATGCAATGCATTGTTTAGAACAGTTGTGTATATATGTGGTGAACGCAACTGTCCGCAAGTAAATCTTTGCACAGTATTCAAAAATGTGTGTAAGCATTTACCTGCATGACAGTTGTACTGACATGGCTATTGGAGCAAGCGAAACATGACAGCGTGCACGGGCCTTAAGGCGTTGGAGTTTAATCCTTAAAAAATATTAACTGACCTATTATAAATATAAAATAATACTTAATGATTGAACCACTCCTGTTAATGGGGCCAGTTAATTCGATTATTTTGGTGTAGTTCATAGAATAATGCAATAAACTTTTCTGTCTACACTTCCCTTCATTTAACTTTAGCCTGCATCAGTGGGCATGCAAACATAACGTCAGGCTCATAAAGTCTTGTTTGTTCCTAATGGGGAGGTCAAATTTTAAATCCTAGACAGGTGTAATAAGGGTGATATTTCCTAAATTATTTCCAATCCTCCGTCCACAGAAATGCAGGTACATTCACTCTAAATTCTACTTTTCTCATCCTTACCCGTATTAGTGTAATTATAAAATGTATATGGCCTGAAGTGGTAGTAAGTATTAGCGAAAAAATAAAACTACCTTTAGAACAAAACAAGTCTCTCTTAGGTGTAATGTCATAGCTCTCTTGTTCACAACCAAGACCAGCACATTAACATCACTAACATGGAATTTCAGAGTTTAAGAGTCAACTATGACACCTCTGTGGTCTAAAAGTCAGAGTTCATAGTTAGACATCCAGAGGTCCCAGGTTCAATCCTCGGTGCTTTCAGATTTTTCTGTAAAGCACTGTGTCTGGAATGGGGTCGAACCCAGCCTCATGAGGACAAATGAGTTTCTTGAATGAAAAAGGGCTCCGGTCTAAAAAAATTGAGATTAACGGCTGGGGGGTTTGTTGTGCTGACCACATGATACCCCTATCTGCAAATGTTGGCACTATTATTGCCAGCATATGGCGGCCACTTGGTCGGTATAGCTCGGTTGCAGACACACGGCATGGAGTTTGAGCGAGTTGACTATGGATTTTTAACATATATATATTTTTTGTGATGAGGACTTGTTAAGAGCTCTCTAGAGATTTAGAACTAGATATATAAATAAATTGGACAGCTGGGTTTAAAATATAAATTCATTGAATTAAAGAATCCGATTTTGATGAATTCATATGCTGTTGTCATTTTTTAGAATCTAATATTTTTTGTTGGTTAAGAGCCAGAAGTGACCCTTACTGGGTCTAATGAAGGCATTGATTCGACTCTAAAAGCAGAGCAGCTTGAAGGAGAACAGATCATCACACCGGTAATAGAAGGTGAGGTTGATTTAGAAATAGCGACATATAGGCAAATATTGGTTCATTGGATGATATAGTTTGCATCACCAATAATCAGCTAAATTACTCATTCTTTTATAGGTGTGACAGTACCTCTTTAAAAAACTAGTGCTCTTAAGGTGGGAGTGCTGAGAACATGATTTAAGGGCAGTTTTTTTTTTATAATAAAACTTTTTTTGGCCAAAATAAATAAAATATTGCTCTGGTAGAAACATAGAGTTTAATTTTATTCAGGTGTTGATACCAATAGTTGTTGATTATTTGTCAATAGCATAGCACCATCAAATTAGAAACTTTTTAAATGAAGAGAAAAAGTTGTCATTTAATTCCTGGACACTCTTGACAGATATTGAGTAACTGTTAATATCACCATGAGAAGAAAATTAAACTCTACATTTCTATTGGAACAATATTTAAGTTATTTAAGCAAAACAATGTTTTGATATGCAAACAGACTTAACTTGCGTTCCCTACACCCCCACCTTAAGAGCAATAATTTAACCCATTGTTAATGGGATGCAAGAAGGCAAATAAAAGAACTCGAGTATGCTGGCCATTAGTAATTAACCAAACACGATGTAGTTTGATTCATTTAGGAAGAGACTTTATTTGTCATATATAAATGTTACAAAAATAGTTTTCATATATTCACACAGCACGTTATATAATCTGCAACCAGGGTTCATACAGTCCTTGAAAGACCTAGAATTTAATGTGTCTTTGTTCCAGGCCTAGAAAAGTCCTTAAATTGCTCTGGGTTTTGAAAAGTCCTGTAATTTCCAGGTTTCACTTCATGTGTATTCACCATTTTTTTTATAAGTTGCTCTAAAACCGTCATTTGTAATTATTCTTTTAAGATATTTGACTACCTATCAACACTTTAAGTACTTATAATTACAGCTTTGAACTAAAATGCCCGCCGATAGGTATTAGTTAATCTCCCATCCACCTTAGTGCTCAAATTCCTGTTCTAGCCATAATGCAATATATACTGAATCTAGAATGACTGCACTAACCAATAAACCAAGTAGAGTGATGTGACAAAAAAGATAGGTCTATAAAAATAGTAATCTATCGGTTCATTAAATTTAGAGAAAAGTTAGTGTTTTCAATCTATTTAAAATTTCATATGGTTTTAATTCTGTTTTATTGACGTGTTTAGCTTCAGGCAGTACGAGAAATAACGTTTTTAGTCCATAGAAAGTCCTTGAAAAGTCCTTAAATTTATGTTTCATATGCCTGTAAGAACCCTGTGCAACTGTCCCTTTTGATAGATATATCAATATACCTATAAAATAATACTAATACTATAGTAAAATGTTGTCAAAGTCGACCACTAAAAAATGTGTTTGTATTTTCTAAAATGTTATTCCTTCAAGAATCCTATTATGTAGTACAGCGAACAGGGCGTGAAAAAAGGTGCTTGATCCATTTAAATGCGGAAGTTTCGAAACTTTGGGAATTTGTAGATTTCAATGCTCTGAATGAAATACAAAAAAATGCAAAATCCGATCTTGGAAAAATGGCGTCGAAAATAGGTTTTTTCAAATGATCTCTCTTCAGATACATATTACAGCGTAAAAAGTTATTATCAAATTAAAAAAGAATTAAATTTTCTACAAATCATGTCTTATAAATTTTTTTCTTAGCTTAATAGTTTTGGCGCAGCAGCCGAGCAAAGTCGAGCATTATTGAAATATATTAGATGTAGGGGCACACACAGAAATTTTTCTTAAGGGGGGTCCAAAGTAAAGAAGTTACAGGTCAATAGCAATGGCGGTTCCAGAAATATTTCTCAGGGAGGGCACAAAAATAATTAAGCTAGTTAATTATGTAAAAATTAATAGGCTACCATTTACATAACATAAATATGACTTACTGAAAAACATAGCATACAAAAATATATATTTACCTATATACACCTATATACTTATACCTACCTACTTATGCCTACCTAATTATGCATTTTAGCTTGCATTTTTTTACAAGAAATAAATTGCTCTTGCCAGGTTAGCTAAGTAATAGTTGTCAACTTAAATAATTTTGCTTGCAAAACAATATTATTCTCATATACAAAATTATTTTTAAGAAACACAACAAAACCATGATATTTAGCAATGAATATCTTCATATAATCAAAAGTCCTAGTTGCATTTGTTGTAATGATAAGTATCAAAACTGTTTTAGAAAATGCAATATTATGAATTAGACCAAAACTAAATGTCTTCTTTCACAATCACACACATTAAAAGTTCAGGCGAGCATTCAGATTTTTAAATTTAGTGATGCTGAACCGCATGATATTGCTGATGCTGAAGAACTTTTTCTTCCGTCACTGTACGGAGCAGGAGATATAGAATTATCTCTATTGATGCTTATCTTTGCAAATGTTTTGTAAGATCATTCACTAAAAGCAAATTCAACATTGCTTCTCTACCACCTACAATTGCAGCAGCACAACAGCGTTCATTCAGGAGCTATTATCAAGTTCAATGCTGGCAGGGCATTCAAAAAATTGTAGAAGAATGGGGCTGAAAAATGAGCAACTCTGGCCTCATACCAGTACCAACGCTTATAGATCATGTTCCCAAAAAGTTGTTTAAATTTATCTCCTGCAAGTGCAAGAAAGGGTGCACGTCAGCCTGTGGTTGTACAAAGATAGGTTTAAAATATTCTGTGATTTGCAATTTCTGTAACGGACAAACCTGCGAAAATGCACCGGAAACAGTCAACAAGCTTGATGACGACGAGGAAATCGACTCGCCAGTAGAAACATTTTTCGCAAGAATGGAGAACGACCAAATGCCACAATCATTGGATAGCAAAACGGAAGAAGTTAAGAAGAAGGTATTGCTGAAGATACAGCGAACTTGGACCCTCGACATGGACAAATTAAAATGGCGCAATAAAAAATCTAATGGTGGATTAGGTCTGTAGGGGATACCGCGTAAAAAAACAAAAGACCGCCGTATACTCTACCTCATGGTGGTGTGGAAACGGGTATTTTATATTCAGATATCCAAAGCAGACACCTAAAATCTACTTATTGCAGGCTTTTTAAAGATAAAAAGAAATGCTGTCTCCGAACACCTGGTGGCTGCGATCAGTTTTAGCATTTTTTCGCATTTTATTCATTGCATCAAAATGTGCATATTCCCAAAGTTTCAAAACTTCCACACTTAATGGGATCAAAATCTACCCTTACGCTGGACTAATATAGTATCACACATCTTTTATTTACCAGGCCTGAGTATATTTGCTTTTGGCTATACAATTGCAGGGTCACTAAAATAATATAACACCATTAGTTACTCAATGGAAATATTATTTCTTGGAATTATTAGTAATTTTTTATATAAGACATAGACCCTCCTTAGTAGCTATCTAGAAACATCTTGAAAGTCATAGTCACTCATGGTCTTGTAATGTAAACCCCTGTTTATAACTGTAAGTTTCATAAACTTGTAAATTACTTTAGATAACCCTCTCACTTAGATAAACTCCACTGTTCATCATATTGGTTTTTCCATTATACTAGATTAGGCTACCTGGTGTTTGCAAAACTTTTGTCAGCCATGTACTCATGACCTAACAGTAAACCTCATTCAGCTTTCCATGAATAAAATTAAATAAAACAAATAGCTGATATTTTGTAAAGAATAGATGTTCCGAATTTTAATAAAGCTCTAGTGGTAAGTTTAACAAAGTTATTGTAGAAGGAAATAATATAGGGATCTGCAGGTATTCGGATTTTCAAGCCGAGCCTGAAATAGCTAATCAAGCTCATAATCCTGATTGACAGATTTATGGGATTGCAATTTCGAGCTTTTTGAAAAAGGTTATTTCTTTGCCTGGCATTGTGTGTGTTTGGTGATGAATGTCTTATTGTTTACTCTTCTCACTACTTATTGGTAATGTGGTTTGTGAAATAATGCACAGTGAGAAGTAAATGAGCTTAGATACAGCCCACCATTTGGGCAGTTAATAACTTGTAAACCTTCTTCAGGGATTATATGGTCTAGGGCATCTATCTTGCAATTAACTGGACTGCCAATGATAGGGAGATTTGGGCTTGAATCTCAGTCGGGTGTACTGAGGGGTAGTTCTCCTAAATCGGCTTCCACTCTCCCCAAGTGAAAATGCAGGTTCACTTCCTCTTAATGTATCCCTCCTCATCCCTAACACATGATCATAATTATTACATATGAGTATAACCCA
Organism: Timema bartmani; assembly: GCA_902151455.1. NCBI lineage: Eukaryota > Metazoa > Arthropoda > Insecta > Phasmatodea > Timematidae > Timema > Timema bartmani. Next base: position 214,504 of record CABFWB010000606.1, on the reverse strand, counting down.
AGCAGGTAATGAAACATGCTGATAATAAAAAATGTAGTTTGAAATATTAATATAATTCTTGCTGACAATGTATTGTTTTGGTTTCCTTGGTTTGTGCTAACTGATAAAGCCGAAGAACATGCTGAAGAGAAAGCTTCTGACTCTCCTTCTTCACTCCTCCCTCCAGAAAGTAAAGAGCAGGTGTCTCTTGATCCTGATGCTATGAACGCTACTTACCATCAAATGAAAGACAAACCAGATACACCACAAGATCCTGCTACTCAACCAGACAGTGAAAAACTAGATCTCACTTCTCGTAGAATATCAGATGAAGGTTAAATTTACGAATCCTTAAACAAAGTGATAATATATTATAGAAGAAGTTATAGAATAAATTGAGAAACAAATAAAAGGGAACAAATAACACAATTGAGGGGGTCGGGGCAAAAACGTGAGAACCCTCATTTTTTGAAAAACTATGTTAGTGATTTCTGATAGCTTACCTCTTGAACTAAAAGTTGGTTTTATAGTCAGTCAAGACCTTTACGATGGGTAATAACGACTAATCTTTTATAAATATATTTATAAATATTTATAAATAAAATTATTAATTATTTATAAATGTTTATAAATATTTATGAATATATTTATAGTTATATTTATAAATAAAATTCTTCTTCTTTTATATATATATAAAAAAGATTAATAATTATATTTATAAATATATATATATATTTATAAATATAATTATTATATTATTATTTATATTTATAAATATATATATATATTAGTCGTTATTATTTATCTTGACTCTTGACTGACTATAAAACCAAGATGAGGGTTTTCATGTTTTTGCCCCAACCCCCTCAACTGTGTTATTTGTTTCATTGTGAAAGTGTTCCCTCTTATTTTTTATTATATATATATATATATATATATATATATATATATAATAAAATAAATATACACATTTTTTTTCAGAGTTAACAGATTTTATACAAGTTTAAATATTGAATACAACCCATCTAAATCTGTGAGGGCTATCATGCTTGTCCCGACCCTTAGTCCACTTTTTTGTATAGTGCCACCACTGTAAAGTGTGTGTGAACAGTTTTTTTCTTTTCATTGTAAAAGCCATATTGTGTTCATTCTGTTTTATTTGTTCCTATCTAGGGGTGGCCAACTACTCAAAAATTTGAGCTAGTCATGTTTTAGTAGCTGTTTGAACTCGACTTGAAGATTTTTACAATACTCGAAAAATTTGAGTACTTGGAATTCTCGATCTTTTTCTCAAAAATTCCTAGTTTGATTAATCTTATTCAATTTTAAGATATAATTTATTAGCGAATAGAGTCCCTCAATATTTACTTTTGTCTAATTAATAACAAAATTGTACAATTACATAAAAATTATTTAAAAATTCCAATTTCTGTGATTATAAATTTTTTCACAAAAATATTATTTCTAAAAAAAAATATGTTTTTACTTATTTATGTTTTATATAAGGATCTATTACAGAAATTCAACTTGAAATATTTCCTCTACAAATATTGCTTGATACTACTCAAACTTAAAAAAAAATGTTTTCATTTAACCCTTTCACTGCTATAACTGTTTATAAACGTTCGCGGTGTTTTGCATTGCCCATGCTATTAACATTTATAAACATTTTCGAATTTCATCCACCATTGCTAAATACTTTATAAACATATGACTCTCTAACTTTATGTATTGCTAACACCATCTCTTGGTACTACTTTGGAACTAATACGAAGTATGTGCTGCTTTCTTTACATGAATTCCTTGTCAAACTGATAGATCAATATTTATTACCAATCACACAGCACTTTGACTATGTAATGCATTTTTGGTCATGTTTTCTGTTGTTTTGTTCATATTAGTAGTTTGGGAGTTATTTATTCATTCTTTCAGTTATTTTTATAAATATATTTTCTGTAGTTAGATAGTTTAGGCTTAGAAGATTGCTTATAATCATAAAAATGGGTGACAATTAAGCAAACAATTACTGCAGTACAAAGATTTTCCTAATTCAGAACATACGTTTATACAGGATATTTTCCTAATTTAGCAGCGAAAGCGTTAAACTCGACTCGAAGTTAAAAAATGCCTACTGCACACCCCATATTCCTTTCCCTCTCATATGTACCTTCTTCCTTATATAGTAAAATACATCTAAAAGGATGAAAATAGGTTTTCCTTAAAGAGATAAACATAGTGGCAGAGCAAACTCTAAGTACACATTCCACTTCTGATTTTAGTAGAGTTTGCTCAGTGGCAACATATTCATATGGTATCCGTGACTCTCGCCTCCATTTCCACTTGTCTTAAAATCCACCATGCATTTTCCAGAGATCAGTGAGCCAACCTCGCCAGAGGAATTGCATGCCCTAGCCTCAGCTTCCATACACTCGCAAGATGTCGTTCAGAACACCACCATTCAGCCGAACATTGAAGAACTGGACCGGCCAGACATGTCCCTTGAATTCCAAAAAAGAGGTTATAGTTTAAAATGAATAAACATAGTAATATGTTTGTATTCAAATTGTATGTTACCAGAAGCAGTGTTTTATATTGGTTCAGTGCCAACATTTTTAACAACCTTCCTCGGTGGTGGCATTATCTAAGGCCTCACACTTGTGTTAGACAAGACTACCGATGACAAGGAGATTGGGTACGAGGGTGGTTTTTCACCATCCCTGAATGCAAATCTGAGTACACTTCCTCTAAATTCAACCTTCCTCATCCCTAACTCATTTGCATAATTAGGGCAGTAAAATAAATAAATTGATCTAAAAGTTTGTAAGCTTGAATTTTAATTCCGCCCAAATGCATTAATGGTGTTTTTTTAATGAAGGAGGTATTTTATCTTCTTTCTAATCGATGCTAGTGCATTTTATCTTAGCTACCTCACTATAGTGAGTCATTTACTCTTGTTCTAAAGGATTGTGTGTGCATGCATATGTATCCCTTAAAGAGTTCTGATAGATTAAAATTAGAGACAGGTTGAATCTGAATATTAAATCTTCTTTGAATCCAAATTCAAATCCTCTAATTTTTTTAAATGTTTGATTTTTATTAACAGTGAAAATATTTAAAATATAATTTAAAAAAAAAGTTGTTGGCTTGGTCTTAATTTCAAATTCTATTTTGTTTGTCATGTCTATTACGTTGTAAACAACAAAGATAATACTTTTTTATTTGATTAATTATCTCAATACAATTGTGGCCTTTTTGTGATTTTGCTCTCCTCCCAAATACACAAGTATATATAATTCCTTTTACCATTGCTTAAAAATTGTCATTTAAGGTCAAGTTCTTCATAATTGTATTTGAGATATTTTTTTATAGTTTTTTATGAATATCGAATCTTTCGAATACCATAGGGTTCAAGGGATACAAGAAATTGAGGATTCAATCATATCATATACTAATAAAAATGTAGGTTGAGGAATTAGCTGCTAACAGCTTAATTTATTCAGCCATTGTCAATTGGCAGTATAAAATATAAACTGTTTTACACTTTCCCTTGTTAAAATTATGAAAATAAATTCCCACCAGCAGATATATTGATACTCCTGAGCTTGAGTTTTTTTTTTTTTTTTT
>CABFWB010000606.1:151153-210856 GCA_902151455.1 Timema bartmani | reverse complement strand
TTTTTTTTTTTTTTTTTGCACATAATCCTAGACATTAATCTCACACTACAATTGGCCACTATTCACAGGGAGGGAGGTATATGCTCAAATCTCAGCTGGACACTGGATTTGATTTTCCATGTGCTATCACTATCCTCTTTTCTCACCAATGTAGGTGCATTTCTCCTAAAACAACCTTTTAGTTGAAGCCTTTAATAAATAATCCAAATGTTGAAATGGTCCAGCTAAAAACATAAAAATTCAAATTTGAGAATTTTTTTTGGCAAAAAATGGGATTCAGCTTATTTCTTTAATACCACTGGAAGTGTTAGTACTGACTGGTATATTTAGAAGTAAAATTTCAAAAATGTAAACTTCAAATTGACAGCACTTACTTTCCACCCACACCGATGAGGACACAGACTTAAGTTAAGCTCAATTAGTCTGACTTATCAGTGACAAAGAAGCCATGATTCAAATCCAAGATGTATACACTGAAGATGATTTCTCATAGATAGTTTCTAACTTATCCTCCACACAAATGCTGTAACATTTCCTCTACATTCCTCCTTCCTTATTCCTAGCCCACTAGTGTAGTGTAAGGTATAAATCGTCATTCCAAATTTTAACAAAGTTCTAAGGTAAGCCAAAATCTATGTTAAGTTGTTTTCTAGGCTTATTATTACTAAAAAAATTTGAAGATTAAGACAACTTGGTGGTTTTTTGTGTTCATCCTGAAATATTTTTGTAACCTTGGGGCTTCACACAAACCCTAATTTTGTAGGAAACTCACTTTTGAGCAACGTCATTAATTGAAAGTCACTAAAATTTGTATTTCTAGAAATATGTGTTATTTGATTCATTAAAAATAAAGTTCACTTAAATTCATCAAAAGTTTTCAACAGTACTTTCTTATACATTACTGTATTATATTTGGAAGAAGGTATAGGAAAGGTGGATAGAAACATATAAAAGGAACGAACAAAATATGACTTTTATATGTTTCTATCCACCTTTCCTATACCTTCTTCCAAATATAAGACAATTACCTCATAAAGCGAAAAGAGGTTTTCCTTATAGAGATATATTATACATTACTGTATAATTCTCTTTTCATCATTGATTAAATATATTAAGAACATAAATAAAACCATGTTCAGTGTACGGTATTGACTGGTAAACCCATTGGGAAGAGCACTGGGAAGAACTAGACGCAAATAACATTAGAATGACCCGCCTCGGTGGCATAATTAACTAACACACTAGTTTTGTGTTGAGCTAGGCTGCAGAGGACGGGAAGATCGAGGTTCGAATCTCATTCGGGTGAAAGGGGGGTTCCTAAATGGTGTTCCACCCTCCCTCTACGCAAATATAGGTCCACTTCCTCTAAATTCAACCTTCCCAATTCCTAAACCATTAGCGTAATTAGTGCTTAAGCAGATATATAACCCAAACAGGTAGTAAGATGCGGTGCTGAATAAATAAAACAACATTAGAAAGGACCTGAAAGAGATAGGGTATAATAAGGTGGACTGGATAGAACGAGCTCTTGATAGGAACAGGGTGTAATGAGGTGGACAAGATAGAACTGGTCTAAAATAAGAATAGGGTATAATGAGGTGGAATGGATAAAACTAGCTCAGGATAGGGATAGAATGTAATGAGGTGGACCAGATAGAACTATCTCAAGGTAGGGATAGGGTGTAATGAGGTGGACTGGGTATAACTAGCTCAAGGTAGGGATATGATGTAATGAGGTAGACTGGATATAACAAGCTCAAGATAAAGATAGGGTGTAATGAGGTAGACTGGCTAGAACTATCTCAATAAAGGGATATGATGTAATGAGATGGACTGGATAGAACTAGCTCAAGATAAAGATAGGGTGTAATGAGGTGGACTGGATTCAACTAACTCAAGATAGAGATAGGGTGTAATGAGGTGGACTGGATAGAACTAGTTCAAGATAGAGATAGGTGGTGTACTTTTGTAAGTGCCGCAATAAACTATTGAGTTTCTAATGCCATAAAAAAGTAAGTAAATGAAATGTTAATATTTTAATTTACACCATTGTGGTAACTTAACTTTCCAGTTTTCAAATAACAAGCTTGAAATGGAAGTCACACTGTAGCATAGTTTGGGAAACAATGAAGTAGTTAAATGCTTATATTCAAGGTGGTTAGTAAGACGTAAAACAAATTAACCTCCTTGTTTGTCAGAGTCGCTTGATAAAGAGGGGCGAGACTCGGAGGTGAAATCCCTCATCCTCACAGACTCGGCAGTTCTAGAGGAGCTCAAACGGGCAGACACAAAAGCTACTATGATCTCTTCTCTCATCAATGAGCTTAAGCAGTCGCTCCAAGAAAGACGAGAGGTTGGTAATCTAAAAAGAACATTAAATTTAGTGATCACATTTTTAAATAATCAAGAGTCAATACACATAACCATTAACAATAATTCAAAATAAAATTTACAGCAAAATATTTTACTTATACATACATACATACCTACCTAACTACACCTATCCTTTACGGGGTTGTCAAGAAACTTTGCATACAGCTCAAAAACAACTTTATACTTAATCCATCCTCGCCAACTTTCCCCACCCTTCCCTATCTTCATTTATTCCCTTCGCTTCAACATCATATACTGAGTCATACATGCTCTTTTTTTTTCTTAAAACTCTTAATGTTCCTCTTTTTCACACATTCATCTACAACATTTATCCACATCTTACATGGCCTACCCCTTCCTTTTGATCCACATTCATCCTCTCAACATGCCCAAACCAACGTAAGACATTTATTTCACACTGACCTATTGGATTTCCTTTCAAACCACACTCCTTCAGCATCCATTCGTTACTGACTCTATCCTTACGTGTTTTTCCACATAAATTTCTTGGATATTTCATTCCAACCACAGTCATCTTGCTTTTGTGTTTCTTCTGACAAACTCGCACTTCACATTTTGATGATACAGATTTTTTTATCGTGAGATATAATTGGTATTTATATCCCCGTGATCAAGCGCCAATTAAAATGATTACCGTTTAATTAGCCGATATTTCCCCCGTGATCGAGCACTAATTAAAGCAGTACGGATTGTAATTGTGATAGTGCCCTGTGATTGAACACTATCAATAACGATATTAAATAAACAAGACTTTTGATGTTGCACACGATTTATTAAAGTGATTTTATCTTCAGCACTGAAGATATAATTTTATATGATACAGTTTAGTTGAACTACAGATTATTTCTCTGTGACATTACACGTTCCATACTTTGTGAAACGCATGATGTGTAGATTTATGTAACTACTCTCTTTTTCCTACCGGCACTGTCTTTATTACTGAATTCTATAGATGTATGTTGCCGGCACTGTGTGTGTGCATACACACAAGCAACTTATATATGACCTACCCTTTTCCCCTTGGACCTCTCGTGACCAGTGGCAAAACCAACTATGAGGTTTCACCACTAACACTATTGACAGCTAAAAAACTCATTTCTGTTTAATTATTGCTATTCAGAGCCTTTACATGCGTACATTATAAACTAATATTAGTATAAAAAATCTGAAGTAATTGAATTGTAATTTTTGATAACTTAATTTATTGGTATAGAAGAAAAAATTTCAAACAAAATTGTAAAATAAAACCTTTTCTAAATTATTTTAGTTTATAAAGTCACCTAAATAAGCATAAGACTTTTTTTTTCACACCAATAAACAACATTTTTTTTTATTTGAACCTACATTTGGCTTCAAAAGTATTTCATATGCTCGATTCGAGCTCAAATACTTAAAAAAATATGTTTTTTTCAATTTTTTAATTAAAATTAGTTTTAGAGCTATAATACTGTTTATTGGTGGTTTGGAACTAGTTATAGTTATGAGATGAACTTAACAACCAGGCCCCAGATCAGTAATTTAATACTTAACTGAATGTATGAATGGATTATAAGAAAGAATGTTAACATTTTAGTTAATATTTGTATTTTATATTATTCTATTATGTTTATATTTCCTCTTATGTTCATAATTTTTTCCAAGATTTGGATTTGAGATTTAAAGTTAAATTGGTAATTCAGATTCATAAAATAGTGGATTTGAACCAACTCTAAAATTTACTATATCTTGGTGGGTCACCAGATCTGTATCTGAATTTAAGGGGGTCTGTAAGCCATTGGAGTTTGGAACCGGGGCTCTTGACAATTTATGGTCGTTTAATTGTGTCAAATTTCAAGAAAAAAGATGTGACAGAGGAAGACAAGGCCCAGCTTGAGAAGAAGCACCAGCAATTGATGGAGAAGCTGACCGAGTTTGAAAATATGACCTTGCATGTGCAAGGGCTAGTTGGTCTGGAGCCGACAGTGCTCACCCCAAAGAGCCTTTCCCTGGGAGAGATTGCAGAGCCATTCCCGAAAGAGGTCCCTCCGCCACGAGTCCCGCACGAGGTGCCATTTCCTTCCGTCATTCCCGGCGTGCCTCCCTTCACACCCCCGGTGTCTAAGGCATTCAGCAACTTGGAAGACAGACTGCCCAATGTCATTGTCACCGGCCTCATTGACGGCATGCCTGGCATTGTGGTATGCCACAAGCCTGTCAAGCGGCTCAACGCTACGCCTGAGGAGAAGGCCCAGGTACTAGACCCTAGCAAGTATTAGGGATTGCCCGTCACACTTTAGTGGGTGAATTATTTAAATTCATGGGTATCACAAGCTGAAGTGTTGTTTGTCTACAGCAGCGGTTCCCAAACTTTTTGAATCGTGGAGCACTTTTCAGGAGATAAATTCGTCACGGAGCACTATAGTTGCCTTGATGCTAAAAATATGCACATGCATTTTTTGCTATATTTACCTAACTGCATTTTGTTGTTAGTTGATATTTTATCATATAATAAAAGCACGAATTATTTTTAGATTTCTAAATAGCTTAAATTTTGATCTAAACTTAATTTTTCCCATTGAAAACCATTGAAAATTGTAACTTTAAATATCGTTTTCTCAAAACAACAATTTTGCACGTAAGTGTCTTTGGTATAAGGGCGACGATATTTTCACATAGAGCCTACATAGATAGATACTAAACCGAATTACAGCAGTATTCACGATGGAAACGAATGTTTAAGCATTTGTTCATGTTAAACATCAAGTTTTATTTCATTATAAATGTTATTTTCTCCCTTAATTTCAGAGAAATAAGGAACTTAACTACATAAACGCCAAACAAAAAACATAAATGAACCTAAACTAACACATTTGATAACGAATTCAAAGTAGGCATTGTAAATCCACAATATGTTACCCGCACAAATAGTGTTAAAACCATTTTCATGGCTAAAAAAAAACTCACTTGGCATTAAAAAAAAAAATAAAGTGTAGACTGCGAACTTAATTTCCAATGAGAGGGATGGGAATGCTGTGTTTTGATTTGCACAATGTGGCTTTATCTGGTTGAATTTGGGACAGCTCCAACTGAATATCTGGCTCTGCATTGAGCCTAGATCTTTTGTTTTAGTAGCCACATTGGCAGAGATTCCTGATCCACATAAGTAAGTTATCGCAAAGGGAAGAAGGATTATTTTTGCTCTATCTGACAAAACTTCAAATTCGTTTCATAGCTGACATCAAAATTCTGATAGTGACTTCTTAGTTGCAAAATTCTCTTTTACCATAGAATCTGATATCAAATCATTCAAGCACTCATACTGCTCCGATGCCAGGTTGGCTTTTTCGACATTCAAATAATATAATAATATTGCACTGCTACTTGATTTGTTTCAACTCTCGACTGTATACTGACTGAACTTCAACTGACTGAAGGTGCGAAGAAACATGAGTTTTTAATATTCAATAGAAACTTCCCAGAAAATTCTGGAATGGTGTCTAAGCTAACAATTGTATCTGAAAGCGCGGCGAAGTTCTGAGAGAGACGGGGTGAACTGGCATCCTCTAGTCTCTCTCTCTCTGGTTTCGCCATGTGCATTCTGTAAATAATTTCTAGCCAATACTTACCTATACACAGTTCGTAGATGTACAAATTCACAGTTTTGATATCTTGTCACATTTGATTTATTTTTATTTCCAATCTATTCGCGGAACACTTGGAGATGCTTTGCAGAGCACCATGTGCACCGTAGAGCACACTTTGGGAACCGCTGGTCTACAGGATCACTCATGATGCTAGAATTAAATTACTTTGAGTGAAATATTACAATCTGGATACTGAATCCTATGTCCAAGTTGACATTTTTCACTTAATTAAAGATATTTAAAATTGATTCACTTTTAATTTGTCCAGTGACAATATTTTTAAAAATTGAATGCTTTTAAAAGCTAATTGGAGTGGTCCTCACTTTTATTTAAAAAAATATTATATGCATATAAAAGCTATTTGGAGTAGACCATAGGTATTTATTTTAAAAATTTAATGCTTCTAAAAGCCATTTAGAGTGATATTTGCTTGGGAATTTTTTGAAAATTAAATACCTCTAGAAGTTATTTGGAGAGGTCCTTCCCTGGTAAATTTTTGAAAAATGAATGCCTCTTTAAGTTATTTGGGGTTTGATACAAGGCCATCTTTAAGCTTAATACTAAAAACTTTGGAAAATTTGAGGGGCAGGGGGGCTTGAACCCCATAAACATCCCTTTCCCTATGCCTATAGATAAAGGGAGTAGCAAGGCTTTGCATAGAAGATAAAGTGAATTGAAGAATTAGTCATTCTGATTTAAATGTCTTAAAATATCTCACCCTTCTTCTTAAAACTTTGGGTCGCTTAGCGAATCCATAAATTTTCCCATCAAATTCACTTGTTCTAAATACTAACTAAATGGCCTCACCCAGGTTACTTTTATGAAAAATGAAATTACATTCCCCTCTCTTACTTTCTAAATTTTCTAAATAAACAGGGATTTTATTTAATAAATAGTGCAAACTTTGTACGGTACAAGTGTTACACCATATAATCAATCCATTATCATCAACAACAACAACAACAACAACAACAACTGTTTTCAGCCTGTGGTCAGGCTAGTTTAGTAAAATGCCTCCATCTCCCACTGTCCTTGCACCATTCATAAAACAATCAATGTAATTTTGTAATATAGGTATAGTTAAAATAGTGTCCATATTTAATATTCTAGGATCATTATTTGAAATATGTATGTATAATTTATCTTAGGAACTGGTAGGAAGTTTGGCAGGAAGGCTAAGTGACAGTTATTCTCTGCAAGAAAAACTGGCTTCAGAGAATGTTGATTTGGAAACAAGCAGGTAAATAAAATTATAAAAACATCAACACATCTTTATTTTATTAATGTCCAGCATTAAACATTAAACACTCCCCAGTGTGTGTGTTTTTTTCTACATATGTCTAAAACTGTAAAAAAAACTTAATATTCAGGTTCGTCAATGTTATATTGGTGTTTTCATATCATTATTGTGGACAACTCGGGTTGAATAAATAAGAAAATGCCTCCAGTTAAAAAATAATAGACAGAGACAATCTTATACTCATCATTATCAACTGTTTCCAGCCTGTGGTCAGGTTTGTTCCTCCATCTTCCTTTTTTATTTGCTTCCATTCTTCTCATCCCACCTGCACACTTGCTGCTATCTGCTCCTCCAATCTATTTATTGGTCTTCCATGTGGTATTTTTCTTACATACGTCATCTCCATCATTCTCTTTGGTGTTATCTCCTTTTCCATCCTTATTATATGACTATACCATCTCAGTCTTACTTCATCAACTATCTCATTTACTCCCTGTTCACCCAATCTTTCTCAGATAACTTCATTCCTTTGGCCTCCACTTTCATGGTCTCTCTTTACATTAATGTCATGTTTCTGCTGCATATGTGACTCTGACAAAGTACCCCCTATTCAACACTTCCTTACACTTTAAGGGTGCTTCTCTTCTCCTTAGCAGGTCTGTTACATACCTTTATAACAACTCCCTCTGCTACCCTCTTCTTTTTATACTCCAGACTCTAAACTGTCCACAATATGCCGCAATTGCTCGAATTTTTTCGCTTGATGGTGCGAAGTTTGTTGACACTATTCAAACTTCAAGTATCCTCCTAGGAAGTACTCTGGGAGTTGTTAGATCAGGAATACTAAGGTGAAAGGCCTCTTAATTGGAATTTTTTCTAGGCAATTCATCAACTTATTGAATAAAAATCCATATTCTCTGAACAAATATCTTCTACCAGACGATGTACATTTCCGCTTCTCTGAGTTTCTAAACAACAGAATTTCTGATTTTTAAAGGATTGTATCTGTTGTTATGAAAGTCACTTGTAAAAATGCTACTAAAAAAAAAGATTCGTAAATTTCTTTGGTGCTATACACTGATGTTTTTTCAAGCCGAGTTTTTCACAATAACATATTTCATTCTTAAAACTGTCACATTACATTGACTCACCTAAATATGGTATAAGAATAAGAAAGAAAAGGCAAACGTTAAAAAAATACACCCACATTAGGCCAACTAAATAACCATGTTGACGTTGCTAGCAACATGGTATGCTGGCGGGAATACACAATACACTTCTTGTAATGCTAAAGTGAAAGCTCTTCCCTAGACAACTCTTACATAAAGTGAATGTCACACCAACGTAAAGCTAAGTGCATAATGATGGCTTCTATTTAAAAACATGAGGGGAGTTATTACTTTACATTATTGTAAGAGAATGGTTGGCTATTGGTTTTTCAATGTTCTTTGTTGAGTTGTACTACATAAACTGCTCCAAATTCGGGTTTGTACCCCACTGGAAGTTTAAATCTTGTGTGCATGAATCTCAGGTTCACACTGGAGCAGGCACTACTGCAGAAGGACAGCGCTGTAGAGACGTTGCAAAAAAAAGTGGAGGGCCTTCAGAAGGACATCAAGATAATGATGAGTGAGAACAGCAGCCTCAGTGAGCAGCTGACACGTATTCGACCACAGGTCCGTCTCAACACTTTGAACAAGAGCTAAGAGTGAAGCTATGGGCAGAGATTGGGAGGGTAAATTGGAGGAAATGCATGAGCGTTAACATGATGAGGGAATGGGGAAACAATAGTGATACAGATAAATAATTCATCGAAAAGTACCTTAATTGCACCTGGCTGGGATTTAAACTTGACCTTCTTGTCACTAGCAATTAAGTCTTTCTTCAACTTGACGCTTTATATTGTGTGACTATTCAAGTAGGGGTAAAGGGAGTGAAGAATATGGGGTTGAGAGGTCACTAAGGAAAAAGCATTGTCTATAGCAAATTTTTTAGGTTTAATCAAAATTTATATTGCCTTTTTAAACAAAAAACCTCCAGGGCGTGGGCTCGCAAGCAAGCTATACAGATCAAGCCGCTGCTGTCGTTAGTGAAGATAGTGTCAAAAATGCGGATAGAGGGTGTCATGTGGTCAACACAATCTCTATTTTCTAGACCAAAGCCGCTACTTCTTTATTCAAGTAGCTTCTCATTTGTCCTCACTAGGTTGAGTTTGACCTTGTTCCAGATCTAAAGCTTCACAGAAAATTTTGGAAGTGTTAGGGATTGAACCTGGGCCCTCTGGATATGTATCCAGGAACCCTGACCACTAGACCACAGAGTCCTTGGCAAAGAAGAATGTAGTGAGAAGTAGAACAGTTAAATATAACATATCTCTGTGCAAAATTACCCTGCCATGTTTTATGAATTTTTAACTGACTTGTCTTAAGCCATTATTGTAAAATAACAATATTATCTGGTACAGAAAACTATTCAATCATATTTCCAAGGAAACCAATTGTAATAATCTCACCCTATTGTCATGGGAATAATTTTAAGGACATCTTTATTTTTTCAAAGTTGTGTGATTTCATAAAAATAAAATTAGGTAATCTTTATTTTTGCTGTCATTTTTCATTCAAGGGACAGATTTGAAACCAGTACTATGTTTCCCAAGCCTCTATAGACATGGGTATGTAATGACGGTGCAAAATTATTGGCAATAATACTAATTATAATATGATTGGTAATTGTAATCCATTGGGTGATAAATTTATCATTTTTCAATAAATAAATTTAAAGAAAGATTAGGAAAAAAAAATTCATAGTTATGAGTGGAGCTTTTACACCCTGACCAAACCCTTTGAACCTTGATTCTTCTTCCTTATATAATGTGTGTGTTCTTCTTTTCAGCTCATTGATAAAAATGCTCCATTTGATTCTCATGCAGACTTTCTAGGAGATAGACCTGCGGGAGATATGGCCACACGGATAAAACAATATTCACACACTACTGCTATTTTGGTATGTTGACGACATTTTATTTACTCTGCTGTGTAATTTGAAGCCATTCTTTAGAGCATTATTTCCCAAACATTTAATGAGCATAGGGAGGTGGTTTATTTTTAATTCAATAATTTTCTATAACTATTTTATTTACTTTGTATCATTGAATATAATTTGACAAAAACACTGATCTATTTCTTATAATGAGACATGTGCAAAGTGCGCACTTGTTTCTACTTTCTTTTGATGACAATGTTGACATCAACTTTGATGCAAATAGTTTTCAGGTCCATTGAGTTTTACAGTTGCAGTTTGTTTTGAAACTCGGTCTTGATTTGTACCATCGTCGAAAATCCAACTTCACAAATGCACACAAATGTGAAAGGGAGCAGAACCTTCAAAGCTTCAGTAAAAAGCTACTGAAGCTTTGAATATATTTATTGGACAGGCAACCAAAACTGCATCACCTTTTTGTAGTTGAAATTAATTTTAAATGAGGTGTCATTGGACGGATTGATGAGTTCTGCTTTGATATTTGTCAATATCCCAGTCGTCATTTTGCCCTCTAATATATTCGCAATCAAGTTATTTTGCTGACAGTTTTTTTTATCTCTTCACAGAAGTAACATTCAAAATTTTCTTTCAACATGTTCAACATGTGAGAAAATCACAGGTACCTACTTTTAATTCAGCGGAAATAAGTTTTATCAGCCCTATGATTATTGTTTGGTGTGTGGTTGCCAGGAGCGTCAGATGAACGAGCTGGAGTCTGAGGTGAAGAACATGAACCATGAATTGCAGCAGGTCCAGAGCGAGAGGGAGAAACTGCAGCAACAAAGGAAATTGCTCAAGTGTACCACACCTACCGTGTGTACTCCAGCCACCTGCCCCACACTCGCTAAGGTAGAGAAGCATTTCAACAACTTATTAACCTGCTTCACTGATCAAATGCTCTAAGGCGTCATTCTCAAAGTACACTGGACTGCTAATAACAGGGAAATTGGGATTCGAATCCTGGTCAGGTGTACTGAGAGTGGTTTTTCCTAAATAGTTTTCCACTCTCCTTACATCCTAACATCTTAACATAATTAGGCGATGAAAAAATTAATATTTTGGTTTTATGTTAGAGGGCTGTCTATAAACTATGTCATGCTAATTTAGGTTTTTTGACCCCCTTACCCCTCTTGTCACACATTGTCACAATTTTTTTTCTAATATGACATCATATTGTCACACACTCCCCCCTTTCCTACCTATTTAAATAAACTTTTTAATTGTAGAGCCTATATAACCCTTTCACTGAAACATGCTTGTATGTGTTCGCCAAGCTCGACGATTGGAGTCGATGAGCCGATTGTTGTTAGTTTGTATTTGTATGCCAGTCAGGCTTACTAACACAGAATACTGCTCGATATGCTTAATTGTAATGTGATGTCACACATTATCTGACTCACTACTCCCCCCATTGTCACGCGTGGTCACGCTGATCTCTACTACCACCATTACCTCCTAATATGCATACATAGCTTATGGACAGCCCTTTAATTGAATTAACAGGATCATTCTGATATTCACAAATAAATGTCAGGGTAGAGCTAAATTAGGATTAAGCCACTCCCTTTGAGGAATGGTTGAGGGTAATATGGATGGAAGGGTCTATTATTGATTTCAATGACGCAACATTAGTAACTTAGGTCTTGCTAGTTAAGGCTAATGATGTCAAACTCCATACCCTCAATTCCTAGCGCTCAAATCTCAGTTAGTGAAAATTCTGGAATTTAACAGCAACATTCAGAATAACGTGTAAACAGGAACAGGTAAAAGAAACGCTTAACATAAAGGACAAACACAAGAAATGATCTTCGGATGTGAATTTCAAATAAATAGCTCTCTAAGGAAAATCTTTTGTCACTTTTTAAGGTATGTCTTGTTATATATGGCAGAAGGCACATGAAAGAAAGATAGGAGTAAGCTGAACAAATACTAAACTAAAATATCAAAGTTTTACTTAATCGTGATACACCAATTTTTTAATTTTTGTACTATGGTGACCTAACCTTATAGCTTAGGCCAGTGGTATTCAACATTTTTAGTTTGCGTACCCCTAGATATAATTTATCTTCAACTTTAGTACCCCCAAAAATATTGATCCTCATTGCAAGTTAACATACACATAGTCTATAATCGATATATTTATTTTTAATTTTACATACGCCCTAAGATGTCTTTGTGTACCCCCGAGGTTATGCATACCCCAGGTTGAATACCACATATGTGTCTGCAGTGTCTTGTTTGCGCAGGCAGGACTAGGGGCTATGAACGGCCGTGGCACTGGTTCAGAACAGCAACAGCTGCGAGAACTCAGGGAGAAGTATGCTCGCCTGCAACAGGACTATGACAAGAAGGTGCAGGAAGTATCCCAACTGCGTGTGGAGGCGGAGAAACACAAAGATGTAGCAGAAAAGGCCAGGGAGGAGAAGGAGGCGGCTGAGGCTCAAAATTCTATTCTGGAGGACAAACTGCGCAGGGCAGAGCTTGAGAGCAAGAGGGTGAGTCCACCCAAAAAAATTAAATTTATTATAATTTTTTGTTTTAAAAGACACACTGATGTCATTGGACAAACACATTTCTCACTAAACACACTGATGTCATTGGACAAACAGTATTTTTTTATGATCACAAGTTTGGTGTGTTTTATAGGTAATTATCTGTTTTCATAGATATGGCATGGTCAAACTATTACTATTACTTTTTTATTACCATTAAAGGTGTAAAATGAAGTAAAGCAAGAATGATTTAATCACTATTTAATTGTAATTTATATTTTGCAGTAGTTCCAACATTATTTTTAATGTATATGAATGTTGTGATTGCAAGGAGAGTCTTATGTCAGATGTGCTAGTAAATATATTTAGTAATTGACATGCACTCTTAGGCACTAGAAGACTATGTTTCAGGCTAGTGGCTTGAAAGACAAAATGTTGGATATAGAACAGCAGTTACAACGAACAAAGCAGAGTTTGGAGCAGTCCAAATATGACCTAGAGGAAGCACAGGGAGAATTACAGGAGAAGAGCCTTCAGTGTGCCAATTACAGGAGCAAGGTGATTTCATCAGAACTGAAACATGAATCTTGAAATAGTTTTTGTAAGAAAGGCCTTTTAGAAAAAACAAACTTTTTTAGACCAAAATTAATAATATTTTACTATATTAAAATTGTTGTTTTATAGATATTCATCATCATCAACAACTGTTTCCAATCTGTGGCCAGGTATTTTAATAAAATTCCTCCATCTTCCTCTATCCTTTCAATATTCTTCCTCCTTAAATTGATTTCATTTTTATCCTCTCACTTGCACACTTTCTGTTATCTGCTCCTGAATATTGATAATATCTGTCAAAAGTGACAGCTGCATATCACATGACTTGACGTATGAATACGTAAAAGTAGATATAGTAACTCTTCTAACTTTTAGATAAGGCTCTTTCTGTGAAAATTAGACTGTGATTAGTATACAAGATAAAGAAAAGATCATAATAAAGCATTTGTTTCCTTGACTTTTCTCTCTATTTTTACAGCTATGAAAATAATCAATTTATTACAACTTAACACATTTTCGCTTTGGTGTTTGCTTCACTAACTAAACTATATTTTGTGTGTTTGTTGTCTTGGGAAAGCAAGTTTTTTTATATATTATATACAAGTGGAATGACATACTTTATGTATTAGTTTGAGCTAACTAAGATGTATTTGGTATTATAAAATATTTTCAATCAAATTAAGTGTTTTAAATTTTAAGTTTCATATTTAAAAATTAATTGCCAGCAAAGGTTAATTAAAGCATTTGGTAAATTGGTTGACATAATTTCTTAAAGGTGTATTAATATGTATGTAAATATTTTTGTAAGATTTTACATAGTAAGGAATATGGACATTTTTTGTTAAATGCAAACTAAACTATACCACCTTACATATAAACATGTATTTTAAAGTTTTAAATCAACTGTGTTACATTCAATGTATATTTAAATACCCACAGTACATGCAAGCAGAACAAACAATGGAAGAACAGAGGCGCCAACTTGAAAAGATGGAGATGAACACAGCTCAAGCCACCAGTGCTCTCAACATTGAGATTCAGCGGATAAAGGTGAGAATCGTCTAAGATGCAACTCTCATATTATGGTGGGAATTGGTTATACATAAATAAGATCTGATTTAATGGGGAAATCTGCTTTGGTGACTGCATGGTACAAGGCATCATTCTCGCAATAGTCTGGACAACCGATGAAGGGGATATCGAGGTTTGAATCCCTGTCGGGTGTACTGAAGTTGATTTTCACTCTCTTGCCAGGCAAATCCAGATACACTTCTTCTAAATTCAACACATTTACACATTTAGTACATATGTGTACAACCCAAATAGGTAGTGCTAGAAATAATATATTAATTGGGTAAATAAAATTGTTATTTATTAATGAGCAGTTTTGTAATGTGTAGCTTTTGAAGACACATTAGTCTATTTATATCTATTCGGACACAAAGTTTAAATTTTAATCCACAATAGTTTTAGCAAGGCTGGCAAAAAATAAATTTTATCACTTTTTGTCACGCTTTTAAAGTCATATCAATCACTTTTTCAACCAAATATACAATATACATGTTCCTGTATTCTAGGAATTTAAACATATCTTTCAAATAAATTAAAATAATATATATTGTATTCACAGTCAATGTCCATTACCTATGTTTGTCCTTGTTAATTGTTCCTTTTATATTATGTTTCTTTCTAAGTGTCCTATCATTCTTTTCCTGTATCCTTTTTGTCCCCTTTTTTCTTTTGTTTCTTCTTCTAGGTACATGTTTTGCACATTTCACACTTCCTTCCGATGAGTTCAGATAGAATGATATCTAGGTTGGGGGATAGGCCGATAACAATCAATTTTCTTCAAGAGGCAGCCATTAACTCACATCCTTGTCTAGGGATAGCAGTGTAAA
This sequence comes from Timema bartmani, assembly GCA_902151455.1. Lineage (NCBI taxonomy): Eukaryota > Metazoa > Arthropoda > Insecta > Phasmatodea > Timematidae > Timema > Timema bartmani. The sequence continues at coordinate 195,615 of CABFWB010000606.1, read as the reverse complement.
GTGTGAACTGTGTTCTTATTTTCACTGTGAAAACCATATTTTTTTTGTTACCTTTCCAACATCATCATCAACAACTATTTCCAGCCTGTGGCTGGGTCATTTTAGTTAAATGTCTCCTTCTTACTTTTTCACTCCACCACTCATCCTATTTTATTCATCCCATACTCTTGGTCTCTTTTTTATTTGTTCCAATCCCTATTTCCTTCACCTTCTTCTCTATAGAACAAAATGTACCTAAAAAAAAGTGAAAGTAAATTTTGTTTAGAGGGCAAGAGTACAGTATTACTAGTTTATTATATATTCCTATAAAGGGCTGTGCGAAGTCCACTTTTTCAATTCGAAGCTAACTCGAATATATGAAATATTCTCGAAGCCAAATCAAAGTTCAAATAAATTTTTGTTAGATTTCTTACACTAGAAAAATATATTATGTTGTTTTTTATTAAACTTTATGTATTGAAATTACTTAGAATTTTTTTTATTGTACTTATTGTTACTAATATTTCATTTTTAATCTAATAAATCAAATTATATTACAACTTACAATTCAATTACTTAGGATTTTTTTCCAAATAAATATTGTTTTATATTATATGTAAATGGCAATAATTGACCATAAATTGAGTATTTTAGCTGTCAATATTTTATTGACGAAGCTTCGAAGACGGAATTATTTTCGAAGTGAAGTTGAAGCTGATATTTGTTTCGAAGCCAAGTCAAAGCCCCGAGTCCTATAACAAGCTAATATATGTTGTTGTTCTTCTTATCACTAGAGCCAGTTCCAGGAAAAGCTTCAGAATCTTGCTCCTCTGCCCGACTTGTTAAACCTCGCCCACAAGCGAGTCCAAGAAGCCAACCAGCAACGCATCATGGCTGAGTGCAAGTACAATGAGATCGCACAGGAACTCAAAGATTCTAACGAAAAGGTGAATTGAAAATTAATGTTAAATTTATTACCTTTGGAAAACTTTTGAATATTTTCTAAAACACTTCAGAGTTCTTGAATGATTCTTAAAAGGGAGTCCTTCAATACTCACTGAAATAGGCCATCCCCATTTAATTCACACTGTCGTACATTGAGATTGTAGGAGAATCTGTTAGTTGAGGGGTCATCCATAAACCATGTAATGCTTTTTTATTACTTTTTTACCCCCTCACTCCTTAAATCCCCTTCCATATAACACCAGGTAGACATTCAGCCTGAAACCTCCCCTTACCCCCTCCTCCCCACAACAGTGGTGCAGGGCCTTAAATTTATTGACCTAAAAACGATCAAAGAATGACCTACGAAATTACCTGAAAATCTAAACAAATATTCCTATAATAAATGCCAATAACTAAATCAATCATACACTTTACAAAAATGGAAACTGAAAAATATTTATGCATTGAAAAGCATTTAACAACTAAAGTCTTGCATCCTGCTGAATATAATATTGATTTACTAATATCTTCTTCAAAAAAAATAGCAACCCCTTCTCAACGCAACTCTTTTCACCTTAATTGAAGTGTTCTGCCAGGAATGTGGATTTTTCAGCCGTACAATCAAAGATAAGAGGTTAAATGTCTGCCCTACTTTCTCTTCTCATTCCGACAACCATGTGTTGAGAACATTTATGCATTTATAAAACATCAATAGTATTTAAAAATATACTTATTCAACATTAATGCCCTAAACAAAATAAAACATGCCTAAAGATTACTTAGAAATTTCAAAAAAAGACCTATAAAAAAACAACCAGGGGATCATGAACAGACTTATCAAAACTTACGTACATATGACCATTGTTCCATGATGTAAAAAAATAAATAAAAAAATCTAGACCCTAGGGCCCTTAGTAAACTCTTGTAGGATAAACTATTTTCTAAGCTAGTGATTTTCTGAGCTGCAGTAGTGCTAAATTCAGAAGTATATGTATTGTTTTTATCAAAGCATTTCCTGAAATAATATCATAGTTAATTATTTACAGTTGTCACCATCTTCCTCTGTCCCTCCACTATTCTTCCTCCCTTCCTTACTCTTTTCCATTCTTCTCTTACTTGCACATTTGCTGCTATCTTCTTCTTCTCTATTGCATTCTTTTTCCCACATCATACTTTATCTACTTGGGATTCTTTCCTTTTACATACTCATTACATAACCATGCTATCCCACCCTTGCTTCTTCTACTGTTTCATGTACTCCAACATCCTCATTGCATGACCATACCATCTCACCCGTGCTTCCTCTACTATCTCTTGCACTCCAACATCCTCATTACATGACCATACCATCTCAGGCTTGCTTCCTCTACTATCTCATTTACTCCAACATCCTCATTACATGACCATACCATCTTAGGCTTTCTTCCTCTACTATCACATTTACTCCAACATCCTCATTACATGACCATACCATCTCAGGCTTTCTTCCTCTACTATCTCATTTACTCCAACATCTTCATTACATGACCATACCATCTCAGGCTTGCTTCCTCTACTATCACATGTACTCCAACATCCTCATTACATGACCATACCATCTCAGGCTTGCTTCCTCTACTATCACATTTACTCCAACATCCTCATTACATGACCATACCATCTCAGGCTTGTTTCCTCTACTATCTTATGTACTCCCTGTTCCCCAACTTTTTCTCATACAATTTAAATCCCAGTCCTGTTTCTCTTTGTGTCATTTCCATGACAATTATTATGACTAACAATTATTTTCCACGTGGTGGTTTTTCATTCTTTCTTAAAATAATTGAAAGTTCAATTCCTCTTCTTTCTAAGGTGAATCTATTAATAATCTTACTGTTAAGTTTATCAATATAATATGGAGTCATTCTGGAACTGTGTTTCTCCCAGCTCCAGAACATGTCACGGCATGATAACGAGCAGACATCAAGGCCCACATGGGGCTCCGATGAGAGGTCTGTTCTACAAGTTCGCATCGAGTCCCTAGAGAAGAAATGTGCAGAATTGAAGACGGAGAATGCAAGCCTAAAGTAATCTTTTCTGAATTATTTCAAATTAAATTTTTGTTAGAAATTTATATTACAGGTGGGTTGGATCCTATTTCTTTCATCCCAATTTAAGTTTTATATTCAAATTTCATATCTTGAGTTTGAATCATAAAATAACACTTCGGATTAAGGCAGAAACATACTTACCTATGGGCAGACTGTAAAATTGCCCAAGGAGGCCCACTGGCTAAATGATTTTATACTAATTTAGATTTAGAAAATAAATAAAAAATAAAAGTAAATCAACAAATACAAATTTAATGAAGAAAGCACACTTAAGGAAAGAGGGAAAAGTTGGGAAGAATCCAATGCACAATTGTGACTTCTTTATTTCTTCTATCTTAGAAATAGTCATACACATTTAAACATAAAAAGAGTAATATCTTGAGTAGTTCAGTATTAGTTTGTAAAATGTATTTCCTTTTCCCAATTTTTTGTTTGATGAAGGGGACACTGATGAAAAATTACTCTTATTTATAAAGGATGTCTACTGCTATTCATAATTTTGGTCAAAATATGTTTCAAAATATATACGTTATCATTATAAGTAAAACCTCTTGAGGTCATTTTATTATATTTGGAAGAAGGTAGAGTGAAGGTGGATAGAAACATTTAAAAGGAACGAACACAATCTGGCTTTTACAGTGAACACAAGAACACAGTTCACACTTAACACTGCTGCCACTGGATAAAGAAGTAATAGCTGCCTCTTGAAGAACATTGATTGTTACTACCCAATCCCCAACCTAGGTTTAATTCTATCAGAACTCATCAGGAGGGAGTGTGAAACTCTTAACGCAACTTCCTAAGTGTCCTATCATTCCTTACCAATCTCCAGTTCCTCCCTTTTGTGTTTTTTGGTTCCCTATTTTAGGAACTTGCGTTGAGCGTTTCACACTCCCTCCTGTTGAGTTCCAATAGAATAAAACCTTGGTCATTAGAGTGGGTGTTAATGATTGATTTTCTTCAAGAGGCAGCCATTACATTACCTCTTTGTCCAATGGCAGCAATATAAAGTGTGATTATGTTGTCCTTTTCATTGTAAAAGCCACATTGTGTTCATTACCTGTTATTTACGTTTATATTCACCTTACCTGTACCTTTTACTTTCTCTCTATCTTACAGGTAGAGAAAGTATGGTGATCGTCAAAAAAATCGAACTCGAGATTTTGATGAATTTTGACGTTTCATGACTTCCTGAATCCGAAAAAGTGGTTTTTGAATTTCTGTCTGTCTGTCTGTCTGTCTGTCTGTCTGTCTGTACCTCCAACTAGAGCCTAAACTATTTTACCGATTGAGCTGAAACTTGATATCTAGGGTTTTCATAGGGTTGCCCCGAGGGGTTTTTGGAATTGGATATCTACCCCTAAAATTAAGGGTAGTTTACTGAAGGGAAAAAAGAGAAAAAGTCGATTTTCTCAAAATCGGCTCTAACGATTTTGATTAAATTTCATTTATGAACATTAATAAATATTCCAAACAAAATGGCTACTCTCAATATTTCGGCAAAATGGCTTTAAGGGCTCCGGTCTGATGCGTAAATTAACATTTTTTATAATAGCTCCGAAACTATTTGAGATATGAAATTACTTAGCATTACAAATATGTATATATATTTATAATACAAATATTTTATTCGAAACATATTTTTATAAAATCAATAATTTTCAATCTATACGCAATTATATATATATTTTTAGCTTTTTGGACATTAAAGCTTAAGTATTGCGATCGTAAAAAAAACTAACCTGAAATGTTGATGGATTTCGACGTCTCATGACCCCCCGAACCCTAAAAAATAGTCTTTGCAATGCCGTCTGTCTGTGTGTCTATTAAAACTTAAAATTAAGGGTAGTTTACTGAAGGGCAAAAAGAGAAAAAGTCGATTTTCTCAAAATCGGCTCTAACGATTTTGATTAAATTTCATTTATGAACATTAATAAATATTCCAAACAAAATGGCTACTCTCAATATTTCGGCAAAATGGCTTTAAGGGCTCCGGTCTGATGCGTAAATTAACATTTTTTATAATAGCTCCGAAACTATTTGAGATATGAAATTACTTAGCATTACAAATATGTATATATATTTATAATACAAATATTTTATTCGAAACATATTTTTATAAAATCAATAATTTTCAATCTATACGCAATTATATATATATTTTTAGCTTTTTGGACATTAAAGCTTAAGTATTGCGATCGTAAAAAAAACTAACCTGAAATGTTGATGGATGTCGACGTCTCATGACCCCCCGAACCCTAAAAAATAGTCTTTGCAATGCCGTCTGTCTGTGTGTCTATTAAAACTTAAAATTAAGGGTAGTTTACTGAAGGGCAAAAAGAGAAAAAGTCGATTTTCTCAAAATCGGCTCTAACGATTTTGATTAAATTTCATTTATAAACATTAATAAATATTCCAAACAAAATGGCTACCCTCAATATTTCGGCAAAATGGCTTTAAGGGCTCCGGTCTGATGCGTCAATTAACATTTTTTATAATAGCTCCGAAACTATTTGAGATATGAAATTACTTAGCATTACAAATATGTATATATATTTATAATACAGATATTTTATCCGAAACATATTTTTATAAAATCAATAACTTTCAATCTATACGCAATTATATGAATTTTTTTAACTTTTTGGACATTAAAGTTTAAGTATTGCGACCGTAAAAAAAAACTAACCTGAAATGTTGATGGATGTCGACGTCTCATGACCCCCCGAACCCTAAAAAATAGTCTTTGCAATGCCGTCTGTCTGTGTGTCTATAAAAACTTAAAATTAAGGGTAGTTTACTGAAGGGCGAAAAGAGAAAAATTTGGTTTTCTCAAAATCTGCTCAAACGATTTTGATTAAAATTCGTATCTAGGCGTTGATTAAGATTATAAATAAACTGGCTATTTTCATTTTCCTATGAAAATGATTTTTAGGGTACTTTACAGAAGCGTTAATTTCCGTATCTCCACAACTATTTGAGAAACTAAACAACTTATCATTGCAAAATTGTAGGACTATTAGAAATAAAAAACTTTTATTTGACATATATTTTTATAAAAGCAACAGTTTCTGAGATATTTGCAAATATATTAATACAATTTTGTGAGCTTTAGTTGTAAACATATACTACTTAAGTCTTAACGCAATAATTCTCCAATGCCATAGAGTAATTAAATATAAGTATCTAAAAAAAGTATGTTATTTTTCCTTAAAGCTCTTAGGAGAAATGTTTGCACAGCAATGATCTATCTCCATTTTAGACTCAATAGTCAATATTTACATTTTTTATTGGTCAAAATGTATAAATGAATAATTAAATATCAATGCGATGACTTGAAGATCTGCAACACCTTATAAAATTTTAAAATTTTAACCAGAAATCGAAATTGTAATACGAAGTGTTGACCCTTGTGGAAGACATTAAACTGTTTGAAATGCTCTTAGATGGACAAAGATGCGCCTCTTTTCTCATTGATTATATATCATTGTATATTATTGTATATCATTGTATATCATTGTATATTATTTTATGTGATACAATGTACATTATTCCGTTCAGAAATCTTGTGAGTTTATAGAAAGAGAGAGAAAGTCTGTGTGGTGCGCCGTACCATTTATTTTTAAATATAATTAAATACCTCAAAAAGTGAAAAGAGATTTTCCTTAAAGAAATATATTAAATTAACTACCATAATATCATGGTCATAGTAAAATCTAGCCAAATTCTCACTCGAGAAAGATAAGTGTGCTCGTCTTTTTCCAGGAAGCTTGTTTCAGTGCTAGAGCAGGACGTAGACGATCAGAAGAAGCTGGTTGAGGAAAAGGAACATGATGTGACCCAACTGTCCAATGAGTTGGAGGCTCTGCGCCAGGAGACTGCACGTACCATCGCACGCACCAAGGAAACAGCAGACCGCAACAAACACCACATGTTGGGGCAGCTTCAAGAGTATGAGCGTCTTCTTGCGCAGAGTCGCGCCGGCGCTCGAGCGGCACAGAAGGACAGGGACGAGGTGGGCTTAGTTTATATAGGAACCAGGGGAAAATATGCCTCATTTTGATTTATGGAAACCTTAAAACAAAAATATATGTGTAAACTTCCATGATAATCTCTTGTATTGTTTGGTACTTATGCCCGACAAACCTTATGGCTAAGAGTTGAACTTATCTTGCGGTACCAACCCCTCTCATTTCCCTGTGTGTGTGTGTGTGTTTGTGTTTGTGTTTGTGTGAAGCAGTTCCTGAGCTCTTGTGTTAAAGCAGCGTTTCCCAAACTTTAACTAAACACATATCCCTTTCTGAGCCATTGCTTAACCCAAGTGACCCAAATCTTAGTTTAAAAAATAGAAAACAAATACCTTTTTTTCTTGTAAAATATAAACGTCATCATCAACTGTTTCCAGTTTATGGCCAGGTTAGTTTAGTAAAATGCCTCATTCTTCCTACTTTAATAGCTTCCATTCTTCTCCTATCACTTGCACATTTTCTGTTATCTGCTCCTCCCATCTCTTTTTTGTCTCCCTTCTTGTCTCGCTTACATTCATTGTCCATGTTTCTGCTGCATATGTGACAATGGGCACAAAGCATGCCCTGTACAGCACTTCCTTACACTTTAAGAGCACTTTTCTTCTCCATTAGTATCTTACACACTCCCCTTGCTGCCTTCTTATTAGATCCTCTGTGCTTTTGTCAGCAATACTTCATCCAACTTTATAACCTTACTAGGCTTTGTCCCAGTTTCATTCTCTTCGATGCATCCTCCACCTCTTTCCATGTGGGACCCACTTCCTCCTCTTCTTCACTCTCTTCTGCTCCTTTCTTCATTGCTCTTCCTTATTCATCCATCACTCCAACTTCTTGTCTTTTTTCCCTCCTCCTGTTTCTTACCTGACTATATAACAACCCCTTCTTAGTTCCTTGCACATCCCTTTCCAGCATCTATAAATTATAAATGGTTGTTCCAAATTCTTATAGAGCATTAGTGTTAAAGTAAAACAAAGTCGTGACAGTGGGAAAGAAAGGTTTATAAAAGTCTGTGGCATCTCAGCAAAATTCGTGTTAATTTATTCATTCTTCTTACTGTCGTAAAAAAATGTGGTGATTAATAAAACTCAGTGTGGTTCATGACATATCCCCTAAAACCCTTCATATACCTCTAGGGGTACACACACCATAGTTTGGAAACCACTGTGATAAAGCAATGTCTCACATCTGTCAAAAGTCCAATAGCCTTCCACTCTTGATGACATGAGCTTGGTGGGTTGCAGGAGCCTTGGAGACTGTGTTTATTACCCGCCATGAGGGTGAGATGCTATGATGATTATGGCATTTAATGGTTTATTATTCTTTTTTAAGTCTCATATGTTTTCAAGAAAATTAATCTGATACGATAGCCTTAATGAATAGAAACGTCTGTTCCTTTCCTGATCGTCTTCTAAAACCAAACCAGTAAAGGCAATTCTATATTTCATCTTCCTTTGATTGGTTTAGCGGCAGATAATTGCTTCAAGATGAATATACTGAAAAACAATCTACAATTGTTAAAAATCAACTTAAGAAATTTTTTATAAACATTAGATCAAAATACTTTTTTTTACTCTCGCACATTTCTGAAAAGAAGTATAGAGCTGGTTAAGATACTTATTTGAAATGTCAAGTTAAGCAAGTAGAATATGAGTGGTTTGAATAATATTTTTATTAGGAGACTTTGAAATGGTGATGATTCAAATGGACTTATAAGTTCAGTATATATGGGTCCTCGAATCCTTTGCATCTCTTGAATCCTAAAGAATATTAGAGATTCGAGAAAATCTCAAATTCAAGACTTAAATCCTTAAAAAAAAAAAAAATCAATTTCTCAAGTTAAATTTGTTTTAGAGCTCTAATACTAATAATTAGTGGTTCAGAAACAATTATAATTATAGGATGACCTTAACAACTAGTAATTTAACACTTAACTGAATGTATGAATGGATTCGACCCAACTCTCAAGTTTAGGTAAAATTGGTCTATTTGCTCCCTTTTTTTTTCAAAATTGGTAGTTAAATCTCATTCAACTGTTTCAGATCCGTCAACGTCTGCAAAGCCAGATAAACGACTTGAATGACAACTTTGACCAAGCCCAGATGAGAATCCAGACCCTGCAATCTCATGTGAATGTCCTGAAAACGTCATACTCCAATATCTTCGCAGGAGAACCTCCACCCGTCTTGTCGGATTCTCAGAGCGCCCTGGATATTGATGCTTGCTACTGTAATAACTACCCCTAGACTGGTTGTTATACCACAAAGTTGAATACTCAAAGTTCTAGTCAATTTTTATGTAACATGTTGAATATTTTTGTTTGTCCGAGTATATTGTGTTGTTTGAATATATTTTCCCCATTATTTTTTGTAATGATTTACACATGCTTTATAGCTACATTATATTAAAAATTATAAGAATTTAAAAAACATTAATGTGTTGAAAACTATCAGTTTTGAAAATATTTAATTTATAATAATGAAGTAAACACATAAGAAATCTACCACCTCATCGACAATAATGGATGAAGCAAATTATACTACATTCTTCTAAACTAGCATTTCTCAACAGTCATCTAAACTGTCTTCAATATTATATAAATTTGAACATAACCCCAAAGGGTCTTTCTATCAAATATCCTATGTCTGCCATCCCTCCAGCAATCAGACAACAGTTCTCTCTCCTTAACACAACTCATTCAAGAGAACTCACAATGACTTTATTCAATCAGTATCAGAAACTAGCCCTGTACTAATACTTTTCGTATTGCTACCTGTGAATTCGATACCTTAGCTGTCGGTAGCTTGCCTGCCCACTGAACTAAGTGTCTGGGTTTGATTTCTGGCATGGCCGGAAAAAAAATCCTTGATAAAATTTGGATTTCCCTTCTAATGGTGATGAATTAACGGCCCGGGGGGCTGGGTTTTGTGTCTGTTCTAGATTTAAGTTGGTTTATAAGTCTTGTGCTGACATAATCACTCGGCCAAGAGAGTGCACGCTAAATACCTCAAATAAATGAAAATGCTACCTGTGTGTACTTTTAATTATACTCAACCAATTTAAAAGGGTATGTCACTCTTATTCAGTCAGGAGTGTGCTCATAACACACTTGCTGTGGATCCACAAGTTTGTTGTAAAAGGTGAACAGTGCTGAGATCTGGTCATGTGACAGCTCTAATCCAATCATAAGAAGTCCGCTTGGCCAGCGTAGCGCGCACTGCTCGAGTAGAGATAATTTCAACTTTTCCAGCGCTTCTACAGAAAACCGGCCAAGAAGAGCCGATTAGCACATGCGCAAACTTTCAAACATGCATTATTTATAAAAACAGTACATTCTCAAAATAGCGTATTTCAAAAGTGATGATGAAAAACGACAGTTTATTGGAAGCCATGAGTTCTATCGATGACGAAACCAAACCCAGGCAGTAAGTAAAGCATTTAATTTCATTCTAAATACAGTACACTGATTATAATATTTTCGTTTTTATGTTTGACATTTCAATGCATCAAGGATAAATAGATATTCCCAACTTTCTGCAAGCATGTGAATAGCTAGCTGCACCAGTAAGCTGTGTTGACTTACTGTACTGCTTTCAAATTTCAGCATACGTGTGAATTCACCTTTATCCCTGACATTTTACTTAAATATCCGATTATTCAGGTATTGCGATGAACCACAGTGTGTTGTGTTTTTATATTCCATTACAATTTGAGTGGATGATAATTATAGGTAGTTTCACGTTTTGGTGTGCTTTATGCATAGTTTTGGTGTACTTTTATGAAGTCAGAATATGTAGTAGGCTGTAAAGATGGGTATTCAAACAAAGATATAAACAAGTCAAAAAAGATGGACGAGGGGATTTGGGAGATGGGAAGTTTCCCAAAATATCATGCGAGTCAGAAAAGATCATAAATGTTTAAGAACCATTGTCCTAAACTAAAGGTACTCATGTTTAAATATTTCCAGGGGAAGCATCTCTTTATCTTCTTCTTGGTCAACGGTGGTTAAGAGTCTTTGACCCCCGAATCCTCCCTGCAGCTTTTAGTGTACAGCATATCTATTAATTTTCTCAGAATATGCCTCTGCTTTGTATTGATACATCCAAAACTAAGGTGTTAGTTTTTTATTAGGATGGAGGAAATGAGGATCAGTTTAGTTTAAATGGAAAACTGCTAGTACAAGTGAATGATTTTGTGTATTTGGGCAGAATTTTCTGTAAAAATAGAAAGGATAAATGGTGAAATCAACAGTTGGGGGAATGCATCTTGTAAAGTAGTTGGATGTATGTGGACTATTGCAAAGAATGAAGTAGTTTCAAAGGAGGCAAATATGGCAGTATACAAAAGTGTATTAATGCCCACATTGTTTTATGGATGTGAAGCGTAAGTTTGTCAGAAGAAACACAAGAGTAAGGAATGTGGTTGGAATGAGATATATAAAGAAATGTATGTGGAAAAACTCGTATGGACATAGTCCATAACGAATGGGTGCTGAGGGAGTGATGTTTGCAAGCAAATCCAATAGGTCAATTTGAACATATTATGTTGGTTTTGGACATGTTGAGAGGATGAGTGTGAATTGAGTGATGAATAAAATATAAGATAGAGTGTGTGGATCAAAAGGGGTAGGCCATGTAAGATGTGGCTAAATGTTGTAGACATATGTGTGAAAAACAGAAACATGAGTTTTAAGAATAAAAGAGTATGCATGACTCTGTGTATGGTGTTGTTGAATCGAAGGGAGTATGTAATGATAGGGATATGTGGAGAGAAGTAGTGAAGATGGATTAAGTACGGAATGTTGTTTTTTAGCTATATGTTCAATTTCTTGCCTAAGGCAATGGTTCTCGATCTTTTTTTTTTCTTCACGGCATACTATTTTTTTAATCAACGCATCTTACTATTCATTCAGGCTAAATGCCAATGTGTTAGGGATAAGGAAGGTTGAATTTAGATGAGGTCTACCCGCATTTGTGTGGAGGGAGAGTGGAAAACCATTTAGGTGAAAAAAACCTAAGTACACCCAAACATAATGGAACTCAGATCTCCCCATCTTCAGCAGTCTAATCTAAAGCGAGAGTAGTGCCTTAGACCATGCAGCAACCAAAATGTGTGATACACTTTTCTTTGTCATGAGTCCTCACAGCACACTGAACATACAAGTTGGTGACACAACTGGAGACTCTGACATGTGTGTGCATAGATACTTTGCTAAGGGTCCTGGGTTTGATTCCCAGCATGGCCGAGAATTTATCATTGATTAAAATATGGGTTTACCCTTTCACATTGATAAATTGACGGCCAGGGACTGGATGCTGTGACCGTCCTAGTCTTGAGATAAATTATAAGGCAGATGAAGCTACAACAGGCCTAGCCATCCAGTAGTGGAAAAATTTATGACGAATAAAAAACCGACACAGGCCATAGGCTGGAAGCAGCAATGGTTGTAAAGTAAAGTTAAACAGGAAATATGTGTGTGTTTGTACTCTAAATGAGCACAAATTGATGAAATTTTGTGTAAGAAATGACCAGCTTAAGTTGCTCATTAATTATTTAACTCCTTGATTGTAAGCTAATAAATTATTTGGAAAATAAATGTATCAAAGCTTTAGGATATTTTACTCTTATTTATTTTCAAAAACTATAGTTGGATTATCTACTCATTTTTGTAAAAACATATCGAGGATTTTGGAGCACACCTACAAAGATCTAACAGAGAAATCGGAGTTTGAATCCTGGTCAGATGTATCGAGGGTAGTTATTCCTAAGTGGTTTCCCATTATCTACGCAAATGTAGGTTCACTTTCTCTAAATTTAACTCTTCCTTATTGCTGACACATTAATGTAATTAATTCATATGCATACAACCCAAATGGTTAGCAATATATGGTGCTAACAAAAATGCATATTACGAGGGCGGTTCGGAAAGTAACCGCCTTTTGAGCGTGGCGCTAGTAGTTGTGCACGGAGTGCTGCCATTGTCAAACCTGCATGTTCTCTGATTCAGTAAGCATCCAGCTGCGACAGTATGAACCTCGTTCTTTTGCGCATTCGCTTGGTATAACCTCAAAATATGAGTGCTGCAATAAAAAATCCTGCGAAATGCGAAGTGCATGCTGTAATAAAATTTATTTCGGCGCAAAATGTTTCAGTAGCAGACATTCATCGTCAATTGTGTACTGTGTACGGTCCAAACGTTATGGGTGAAGGTGTTGTGCGGCAATGGGTCCGATTTTTTAAAAGTGGTAGAACAAACATTCATGATGAAGAGAGGAGTGGTAGGCATTCTGTTGTGAGTAATGATCTTGTCAAGAAAATTGACAAAAAAGTTCGTGAAAATCGAAGATTCACCATCTCTGAACTTTCTGAACAATTCCCGCAAATTTCTTGTACGGTTTTGTACGAGGTTGTTACCGATAAATTAGGCTACCGAAAGTTCTGTGCTCGGTGGGTACCAAAATTGCTTAAAGAGGTCCACAAAACCAAACGAATGGGCTCTGCCTTAGACTTCCTTTCACTCTACGACATGGAAGGAGGTTTTTTGAAGAGAATTGTGACTGGTGATAAAACTTGGGTGGCGTACGTAAACGCCGAAACGAAACAACAGTCGATGGCTTGGGGTCATACCAATTCTCCATGCAAGCCGAAGAAAGCCCACCAAACTTTGTCATCGAGGAAGGTTATGGCTACGGTTTTTTGGGATGTCGGAGTTTTGCTGGCTGAATTTATGGAATGGGGTACGACGACCACTTCAGATGTCTACTGTAAAACTTTAAATAAACTTAAGCGAGCCATTCAAAACAAACGTCGCGGTATGCTGACATTCGGTGTTGTGTTTTTGCATGACAATGCTCGTCCTCACAGCCCTCGAAAAACTCAAGAGCTTTTAAAGCAATTCAAATAAGACGTTTTTGATCATCACCTTTATAGCCCCGACTTGGCGCCAAGTGTTTTTCGTCTCTTCACTCACAAGAAGAAGTGGCTTGCGTCGCAGCACTTCGATGACGACGAACTTCAAAATGCCATGGAAGATTGGCTACGTGCCCAGGCGGCTGAATTTTATGAAGAAGGAATTTGTAAATTAATGAAACGCTATAACAAATGCTTAAATTTAAATGGTGACTATGTTGAGATATAGTAAAAAGCTATAGTTTTAAGATGTATATAATAAAATATTTTTTCTATGCAAGTTTTTTATTTACAACCAAACGAAGGTTACTTTACGAACTATCCTCGTACCTTTGTAATATTGAAAATAAAATAAACCAAATGAATTATTGATTGGGGGTTGATCCAGCCTTACTAATTTAACTATCATTATTAATAATGTGAAATAATTAGTCCTCGATCCCTCCACGCTTCCAGAATGTGTACTTTTCAAACTATACAAGATAATTTTGAATGAACATGTCAAAATGAAATTGGTGGAAGATGGTGAAATGACTATCTTAGTATAAGGAATCCAAACATTTGACATGGTGCCTAAAGACCAGGTAACCTATCACACAGTTCATGAACTACCCAACTCCAAATAATCGTTATAGTATCTCCTGCCCCCATTTGTATCTAGCACAGGCATGGCCAGATAACAAATTGACCCTGGAAACAAGATGCATATCAGCTCACTCCCTGAATGTGTAATCCTTTATCTCTGTGCAACTCTCGTATGGTACAAACCTGTTGCCTGTGTAATGTGACATGCTTGCAGTAATCATGTGGCCTTTGGTTGGATTAGGCATGACATTTCGATGGTGACAATACCACCATCATCTAACTAGTGCCGCTGGCATGCCAAAAAGGTTCCTAGACTTCAAGCAACATTTCAAATGTTTGAAGTTCCATAACACCTTATGAGGACATCTCCAACCATTATAGTCGCCAGAGCACCTTATTCCACCCTTTTAATTTTGGCATGCTCATTAAAAATCACCTTGTATAAATGTAGCTTTACAACAGAACATGAGATAATATTTTGAGAGGACAATACATATTATTTCTTTTCAATAAAGATAGTGTATAAAAAATTTGCAACATTTTATTTCTTAAAAAAATGTATAGGAATCAAATAATGAACAAAACAATGACATAGCATGAACTTACTTCAACTTATTTTGCCCACCAAACAATATTGTCTAAGAAAGGTTAAACATAGAAAAAAAATGTTCCTGAGTTCTGATACGCTAAACCTGTTTAGTTCTCTATAAAAAAATAATGTATACAAACTTTGTACAGTAATCTAATCTAACATTATATACATTACATTAATTCACAATGTCATTACAATACTGCTAGTTTGATTCAAACTAATAAAATTGTGGTATATTAAGCAAACATTTATTTATAGCAAAATATGATTTATTCAAGTCAATGGACATAAAATTCTAAAAATTTTAATTTACACAACATTTATAATAATTTTTTTAAAGGTTATAAAAAAACAAAGATAATATTATCTAGTCATTCCAAAACAATCAGAAACTAAAAGATAAGTGTTAGACTATTATTTTAGTGCCAGGGCTTTGTGACATTAACATTTACAAACATAGCACCAGATTTTAAAATAAACTGCAATCAGTACAACACAGCACATCACACTAAGAAAAAAGAGCTTATTACTTTTCTAACTATATTATTGCATGATTTCAAAGATAACTAAAAACATTTTCTAAATGACAAAAAGCCTCTATGAGATAGAATTTTTTTTATTCTAAATCAGTTCTGTAAATGTAACTCTATGACAAAACCATGTATATAAACAAAATATAGAAAATATAATCATGAACATTATTTTAAAATTTCAACAAATTTAACAATATTAAAAAAAACTTTTGTTTTTAATGTGTATGTAATTCATATTAAATTATAATTTTGTTGTTGTATTTTTGCATGTCCTTTATCTTTATACACTATTTACAATGTAAGATCCTTGAAAATAAATAAACTTAAGTTATTATGGGCCACAGATGAAATTCATAAAACAAAATTGAATTTCTAATAGATTAAAGATTTAAAATCAAGAATAAAAATAAATGGTTCTTATTTCCTTTAAATTCTTATGTCATAAATGCAAACTGAGCCTACACATTCTATTTAGAAAAAATGTAAATTTCAAAAATATATTGGTGTTAGCCGCTCGGTCTAGCGCATAGTCTACAGAGCAATTATTGTAATCAATAAGACCTTTTCCTTTTAATATCAAGATTCACTGTTTAGTTTTTTTTATAAATATATATGGAAAACCTCTTTTCGCTTTATGGGGTAATTGTATTATATTTGGAAGAAGGTACAGGAAAGGTGGATGGAAACATATAAAAGGAACGAACACAATATGGCTTTTACAATGAAAAGAACACAGTTCACGCTTTACCTTGCAGCCATTGGATAAAGAGGTAATGGCTGCATGTTTCACCCTCCCTCCTGATTAGTTCCGATATAATTAAACCTAAGCTGGGGGAGTGGGTGGTAACGATCAATTTTCTTCAGGAGGCAGCCATTACCTCTTTGTCCAATGGCAACAATGTACAGTTTAAACTGTGTTATTTTCATTGTAAAGTCATATTGTGTTCATTCCTTTTATATGTTTCTATCCATCTTTCCTATACCTTCCTCCAAATATAATGTTTTTTAATGATAATGATAATACTCAATACTCTCCTCATTTTTGATATATTATGTCTTGTAATTAAGTAAGGCATGTTTGTGTCTCATAATACTGTTTCATACAAAATATTGCACCTTGAACATTAATTATTATGCTTAAAACATTACAATTGTCATACAATATAATATATACATTCACACACACATAGTCGAGCCCACTTTTAACTCAATTCATGAGCCCAATTTTGTGTACTATAGACAATTTTGCAAAATTAAATTGTTTAGAGTGAAATGTTGTTTATAAACTAAGGTGCCAGTTTCATAGTCAGACTTAAGGAGGGAACCCACTATGAACGGCCAGCACAGCTAGGCACCGGTCATATTACTTTGCTTAGAATTCAATAGAATGCACCCACTTGGAGCGTCGTCGGTTCAGTTCGACACTGTCCGGCACAAGAACACGACGACATAAATGCTTCTCCCAAGAATTAAATCTGTTCTACTGGAATGGCCAGTACTTCTGTTAGCATGAGGAAATTAAGATGGTTTTCCCTAGGCCTTAAAATAAGTTTGTGTTTTCGTGTGATAAACAATTTTGTGTGTAATAATGAGTACAGATGAACTTCTCTTTATTTAACTTCCAAGCCTATGCCCAAATAGATACCACATTTGGATTTGATGGAATTTGATTCAAAATTCAAATATAAAAGTCAAACACTTGAATAATTTAACTTTTTAAAGGAGTTAATATAGATCCATATAATCCATATACTTGACAATGGTTTATCGTAATTTTTGTTACTCAAAAAATATATATATATAGTTTAGTTTAATATTTAATTTGGATTTTTATAACATTTCATTCAATATGAAATATTCGGTTCAAAACATTTTAACTATAAAATATTTGAGATTTGATTCAAAACCTTTTCACTAGAAAATATTCGATTTGAACCATTTCTATTTTAATATTATTTTATTCATATTCAATTCTAGTTTAGCACAGGCTTTAACTTATCTTGGTTCTTAAGAACTATTGTATACAAAATGCTTGCTGTGAAGATGCATTTAATGCGAGAATGTCGCATTTTCTTAATATCACTAAGAATAAACAAATAGGTATGCATTTTAATCAATTTCCATTTTGGCCTATCTTTTAGCAAGTCATAGCAGTATAAAAGACTAAACAAAAATTAACTTTTCAAGTAAACCAGTAAAGTTGAGATACTTGAATGCATGGTCAACTCAAGCTATAACAGGTATTTTAAATATTTAATCATTTATTAGCTAGAACAAAAAGACATTTAGGGGTGGAATTTAAAAAATTGGTTTGTCTTAGTCTTTGAAAAATTTGCAAAGAGTAGAATTTTTTGTACTTAGGCTAAGGATTTTCAAAGTTATTCAAATTTTATTTGCTAAAAGCCGATATTAGTTCAAAGTAGGCTTGGCTATTTTTTACACACAAAAACAGTGAAGACTTGACTATACTTCAGTGTATTGAATTGGATAAGCAATAAATGAATAAATACATGTATAGGCCAACCAAACAAAAATAATGGCAACACTTTCAAATGTTTATTACTTTTAATTTACTAGCAATCCTAAGAATGATCCAATTTAGTTGTTCCTGCCATCTTATTGCTTTGAACACAACTCGCAACCTCTGTGATATGACTGACACTCTGGATATATGTGCTTGATTCTGACATGTTACCTAATGAGAAATTAAGGTTCCACAGTATGTCAAATGTGACAACTCAACAAAAAAACAGTAAAAAAAATCTTAGTAGCTATGATTGTATATTTAAGTTGTAAGGCAAAGTCATTTTATAGACTTGTTGTTATAAAAATAATTTCCATGTTGAGATAATTCATTCCTAGGAATTTGTACATCCTGTCAAACAATGAGCACCCCTGTTAAGTACCGAATCTACTAATGTGTGGTGGACGGTCAATGGAGCACGGTTTAGGAGGGGCACTACACTAGTAGTAGGTCTCCCTATCCCACCAACCCCCGGGGTGGTGGCGGATGTAGTAACGTCGACCCTCGTCGTAAAAGAAGATGGCCAGAGAAAAGGGAATTCCCGGAAGCCACCACACAAACCTAAAAATTAAAACACAGTTTAGGAAGCACATAGCATAGAATTTTTTTATTATTATTTGAGGTATTTATAAACTCAAGTTTGATTCACACGTTCGCTGAAAAATAGAAAACAGAATTTGCGCAGTAATTCACACACTTTAAATCGACCCATGATGCATTGCAATGCTAACTTAAAACAGCTGATTATCAACATATTTTATTTTCTAGTGGATAGATATATATTTTAGATCATTAATCCCAATGGGTGTTTTCAAATTATAATGCTGTGTAGTGACACAATATAATACATTGATACACATGCTTTACATTGTATCATCTCACAAAGGCCAATGATTAATTAATGTTTTGACCATACCGGGAATTGAACCAGGGACCCTTAACTCGGTAGGCAGATATGCTACAGAGTTAAGGTGCCGAACCATAGCACACTTTTGACCTATAAAACAGGCTTATGCAACTTCCAACTCATAAAACTGATTTGGCTAGTTCATAGCTCTAAAGAAAATTTTTAATGTTATTGTGTATGATAGGTTAAGAAAGAGCAAGATTACAGAGACTGACTGTATGGGCATGTCAGGAGAATGGGAAGATAAATATTGCCAGGAAAACGTTAAAGATGAAGGGTACAGGAAGAAGGTCACAAGGGATACCAACAAGGTAGAGAGGACAGATTGCTGGTGAGGTGCAAGAAAGGGGAGAAAAATGGTGGTAAGATAGAGGAAGATGGCAGCGATTTAACAAGCTGACCCAGCCAGAATCTGGAAACAGCACTAGATGATGATGGTAGGCTTAGAAAACAAACAAAAAAATAAATGATATAACACAATTGTACGTACTTTATCATATAGTCTACTATAGTTTGTTACATAATTTTCAAAAATCAGTCATCAGTAAAATGCCCTTAAATTGATGGCTAGAACCAAAATAAACTTCCCAAAGTATGACCAATTAACAACTAGGTAAATATAAAGTTTGAATAAAATCCATCAAACCATTTCAACTGTAGCCCCAGGGGCGGACAAAATTGTAAGAACCAATATTTTTGGGTTCAGAGGCACATAAAAAAATAAAGATTCATTATAATCTCAAAGTCAAAAATGTTCACAGTTACAATTCTTTCCCAATTAAACCTTAAAAGGGAGGATATAAGGGTAAGTCCTACACACTTCTCATAAAACTGTAGGCCTCAACGTTCACAATTAAAACACAACAAAACTCATAATTATGAAAAGGGGTACTTCAGTCCCCTTCATTAGCAGCTAAGAGAGTAAAACACAGACTCAGCTCTCTTATGCTGAAGAAAGGGACTGATGTACCCTGGAAATTTTATAATTATGTATTCTGTTGTGTTTTAATTGTGAACTTTGAGGCCTAAACTTTTCTGATCTGTAGACCTTGCCCTTCAATCCTCGTTTCAATGTTTAATTTAATACAGGCATTTTGCATCATTTTTCCTTTGAATTCTTTCTTAATAGAAGAGAGTATAAAAATGTTGTCAACATTGACAATGTGTAACAGTATTTTTTACACGTGTAGAAAGATTCAGTACTTACTTGAGTGGATACATCCGGAAACCTTTTTCCATTCCAGGACAGTATGAAAGAAATGCTGCCAGCGCAGTTTCAAACATTAAACCAAAATTTAGGGGCCAGTTCCTGAAAGGAAACATTTCACACATTAATATAACTTTTATGTTACCAACATATATATTTATAAAAAAAAAGTGCATCCATGGCAGGAGAGGTGCTATCTGACAGCCTAGCAGAAGGTTCTTTATTGCAAATATTGACTCATATAGTGTTATCAAAACGAGTTTAAGAATATACTTCCCTAAGTATAACTGTGTAGTTGGCGTTTTCGTAACTTATTGAAAGAACAAAATATATTAATAAAATAAAACTATTATGTTTTATGGTTTTGCAGCTGTGGCAACCAGAGATTTTATAGTACATTAAAATGTATTAAAAATTATAAAGCTACCTTATTGCTAAACACAAAATAAAATAATTAAAGAGTATTATATTCACACTTGTAGCTTGTTATAGCTGCACACACAAAAAAAAATGTAACTTAGAAAAAAGAGCAATATAGAATATTAGTTTCAAAATAAAACGTTTTTATTTTGTAACCAGCATAAGAAAGCAAGCCTTGACGGTTTGTAAGACATCATAAACCACCCTTGTTTCGGCTGGTTCCCAACCTTGATTTTAGAAGAACATCCCACATTTTAGAAACTCTCGTTTGAAAAGCATTTTTTAACTGAATCACAGGTGCTAATTTCACAAAAAAAGAAACATCCAAATGGTTATTTTGAAGTTCGTTTGTGAATAATGTAAAAACGGTTAGTAATTAAAATCAAATTGTTTGTTTGTGTGAATGTTTTGACTGCTAAAAGTAACAACAACTCAACATATGGTCTTGCAGATTATATGGTTTGGCAAATGGATATATGGTAGCTTTTCCTATCTGTCAGAAACAACCTCTCCTGCCATGGATGTCCTTTACTTAAGTTACTCTACACTTTTAAATGTTAGCTATACTCACTCTTTAGGAACCCTGTGCGACACTTTGAAATTCTCAAATGGAATTTGTTTTAGAGCTCTAATATTGCTTATAGGGGATTCAACCCCAAAATAATTGTATGAAAAACTTAACAACCAGTGCCTAAACCAGTGATTCCCAATCTTTCCCATATCGCGGACCCCCCTGAGGCCAATGATAATTCGCCACAGTCCCCCTAAACTCTCCTGCTATACGAGCTGAAATTAAAAACCTACGTATATATTTCTAGTATTCTTTGTAGCCCATTTATATATTAATAAAATACAAAATAAAATATGTTTAGTCAGACAGTTATAAAAAAAAAGTAGCAAATATTTTTTACATTATGTAAAAATAAAAATAAAGGATAACATAAAAAACTAGATGTGTTTTGTGGACTTTCCCAGAACTCTTCGCGGACCCCAGGTTGGGAACCTTTGCCCTACACAATTAATTTAACACTTAAATTAATGTATCACAGTTTCTTTTAGTAATTTGCACACAGTAGACCAGGTTACTAGTCTTGATCGTATCCACAGTATTGCAGTATTTGCGGTTTACGGTTCGGATTCTATACCTATCAGTCTTACCCTGAGCACATTTGCACTGTTCCTACAGACCAGTATCTTACTATAGAGACTGCCTTGCAGGCCAGTACTGGTATATCATTGTCCTTATCACTACCACTAGGAAGTAAGGCGGTGCAACGACACATCAGGACACCACCGTACAGAGTTGGGTTTTTTTAGTTATGTGCACAGATTTTTGTCCACTCCATAAAGGAACAGTGTGATTAGATATGTATATTGGGAATGTAAATTAATGTAATAATGTTATGATGAATTCATTTTACCAAAAGAATGTTAAAACCTAGTTACTATATCTATTTTCTATCATTCTGTAATATTCATTTCCTCTAATATTAATGATTTTTTTTAGGATTCAAATTCTAGATTTAAGAATTAAAGGTAAAACAAACATTTATATTCATAAAATAGTGGATTCGACCAATTTCTAATTTAAACCACATCAGATAACCATAGTTTTAAACAATAAAGAGGTTCTCATTAACATACTATACATACCTCATCCCCTGATCCAGTATGGAGTTCCTCCTTGTTTTAAATATGATAAGCCCAGCCCACTGTACAACCACAATAGTCACAAAGAATGCAGTACTGCAAGTGTGCTCAAGGTCCTTCCTGTTGTGGTAGGTCTGGAAGGTAAATAAATAATATCAGCACAAAAAAAGAACAATGGGTTCATTAGTTGATATAGATTATTAATTATTATCTATGTCAATATAGTTCGAAGGTAGATCTCTTTTCCCTTTTTGAGACACAGTTCAATTTAAATGGATGAATTTACTGGAAAGAGGAATAGAAACAAATAAAAGGGAATGAAAATAACATGGTTTTTAGTCCAGTGCTGTGTAGTCGGTTCGCCAAGCCTTCGATTCTGACTCCTCTTATTTTTCTACTGTCCGACTCATTTAGAAATGGTTGATGTATATTAATTAGTAATAACTAGGGACATGCAAAATTTGCATTTGCGATGAATCGAATTTTTACACGAATTCAACTGATTTCCCCACAAATAACACGAATTTAAGCTTTTTTCAAAATAAGCACAATTTCTTTGTAATTTGGCAAATACCTAGGGATGGGCTGTTAAATAACAACATGCTCCTTTGTCACTGCTCCTCTGACATCACATTCACAGTCTGTTCCTGACAGATGAAAGGAGCTGTTCCTTTTTGTCACTGGTCAGTTTGAAACGTTAAACCTAATACTACCATAGATAAAGGAGTACTACTGTATGCCCATTTGTTTTCTCTATGTCAAGACTGCGTCGTTACAATATTGTACGGTGGATGGAAGCACAAAACAGCTACATATTAGAAGTGTTTATTAACGTTTGGCATTTCTCCTCGTATCTCTGTCACAGGCAGCGTGGAACAGGCGTAACCTTGTTCCTCATCTCTGTCACAGGCAGCGCTGGAATACGTCCAAAGTAAACCTGTTCCTCATCACTCTGTCAGAGGCAGCGCTGGAACAGGTCCAAAGTAAACCTGTTCCTCATCACTTTGTCACAGGCAGCGCTGGAACAGGTCCAGAGGAACCTTGCTCCTCGTCTCTGTCACAGACTGCGCTGTAACAGCTCCGGAGCAACCTTGTTCCTTTATGCTCCGGAGATATTTTGGAGAAGTCGCGAAGTGAAAAGGAAGTGGTTACTTCGTGTTCTTGTCATAGCGCTGAGGTCAAGCCTGGCGCAACCTTAGTTATATATTATAGGCCTAATTTGGAGATGGTTTGAGGAGTCACAAATGAGTTTTGAAGAGGAAAGCTTTCGTAATACAAAACACTATTTCCACAATACAAGCACAGTATGTAATCTATTCACACAATAAATTGTCACGTTGATGATGAACAACGAAGGGGCCCACTTGGTGATCAAATGATTTAAGGTAAGGTTCAGCAATCTACGGCCCACAGACTAGTTTTATCTAGCCCATAAAATATTTAGAAAACCATTGTGTTCAATAAATAGAAGTATTAACTAATTGCTACAGGAAAAATATGAAGTAAAACTTTTTTGTTTGTTTATTCAAACTGGCCCAACAATTTTTTAAAACCCTTATAGCCCACAATATCAAAAAGGTTGCAAACTCCTAGTCTGGCGTTACTCTTGCAATAGACTGGACTTCCGCTATGACAGGGAGATTGGGGTTCGATCCCGGTTGGTTGCAATGAGCAAGGCCGTAGTCAAGGGAGGGGTTTGGGGGTTAACCCCCTCCCCCCTGAATTTTTATGAACCAAATATACATGGCATTTTTTATGGTTCAAACAATATCAAAATTAAGGTACAACTACAAATTAGGGGGCTATGTTACCATTGAAAGCACTTCAGTTCTAGAGGTGTTTAATATTTTGAATTTTTTTTAGCTTTCGGTAGATATGGTATTATGTTGCCATAAAAAAAAACACTTCAAATAGCTTCTAAAGGTGTTTAATATTTAAAAAAATTTCTAGCCTGTGCAGTTAGGGGGTTATGTTGTTATAAAAAAACACTTCAAGTAGCTTCTAGAGGTGTTAAATATTTGGAATTTTTCCTAGCCTTCGGCAGTTAAGAGGGAATGTTGCCATAAAAAACACTTCATAGAGCTTCTAGAGGTGTTTAATATTTTGAATTTTTTCTAGCCTTCGGCAGTTATGGTGTTATGTTGTCATAAAAACACTTCAGATAGCTTCTAGAGGTGTTTAATATTCATAATTATTCCTTGCCTTCAACAGTTAGGGGGCTATGTTACTATAAAAAACACTTTAAAGAGCTAGAGGTGTTTAAATAATATATAGATGTTTCCTAGCCTCCTGCAATTAGGGGGTTTTGTTACCATAAAAAACACTTTATAAAGCTTTTAGAGCTGTTTAATATTTATAATTTGTTCTAGCCTTCGGCAGTTAGGGGGGTTATGTTGCCATAAAAACACTTCAGATAGCTTCTAGAGGTTTTTAATATTTATAAATTTTTCTAGCCTCCAGCAATTAGGTGATGTGTCCACCAACCTCCACCCCCCCCCACCCCCACCCGAAATTATTGGCTGGCTATGGCCTTGGCAATGAGGGTGGTTTTTCGTAAATGTTTTCCACTCTCATTTCACACAAATGTGGGTGCACTTCCTCTCAAACCAACCATCCCCATCCCTAACACATTAGCGTAATTAGTGCATAAGCCTATAAACCAAACGGGCAGTAGACGCGATGCTAATAAAAATTAGGCTAGGAGTAGTTTTGTATATAGGGACTGTGACAAAAAGGAGCAGGTAAAAGGAACAGGTCCAGTGGTGGAGCAGTAGCAGATTGCTCCTGCTCTACTAAAGGAGCAGTTTTTCCCATCCCTACAAATACCACATTATGAAATATAATTTTTAACACGATGACACTGGTGACCAGGGCTGCCGTTTATACGAATAGTATCAGTTTTTACTTATTTTATAGGTATAAAATGGATCACAGGAAAAATGAGTGTCAAAGTGGGTACATTTTTACCAACTCCAGCTCTGACTCCACAGCCCAGGCTTTCACGATGAAAAGACAGAGTTCACATTTTACATTGCTGCCACTGGACAAAGAGGTAATGGCTGCCTCTTGAAGAAACTCAATCATTACTTGACTTGGATTTTATTCTATCAAAACTCGTAAGGAGGGATTTGAAATATGTAATAAAGTATGTAGACAAATGACCACAAGGGATACCAAGAAAGAAATGTGAGGAGCTGATAACAGCAAGTGTGCAAGTGAAAGGAGAATAATGGAGGGATTTAAAGGAGGAAGAATAGTTTATGGATATAGGAATCTGGAGGAATTTTACTAAGTTGACTCAGCCACAGGCTGGAACCAGTTAATAATGATGATTATGACTATATTCTGAAAATTTAAAAATGACACCTGGACACGGGAATCGAACCCGGGACCTTTGGCTTAGTACGCCAACACTCCAACCACTGAGCTATCCAGGAATCGTCCTGTGCCCAGGGTCATTCTTCCCTCATATTTTAAGGCAGAGTCTATGATGGAAGTGCGGAAATCGTCGGCTACTAATGTGTGATTTTATTAAGATCACGAGCTATCAGATGACGCAGCCACCTTCGACTTGGTAGTTGGCTTATTACTGCCACTTGTACAATTATTATAATCGTAAGGGATTGAATATTAAGAATCAAATAGCCAAAGCTTTTATTTATGTCCAGGTGTCATTTTTCAATTTTCAGAATATGATATCTAGATGGAGTAATCCTCACTAAAAGCATAAATAATAGCTTTGAATATTTGATTCTTGATTATGACTTTGATTGTGTGTTTAATTTCCTCTTTTAGGAAGGTGTGTTGCACATTCACACTCCCTTCCGATGAGTCTAGATAGAATGAAACTTAGGTCAAGGGAATGAGAGGTAGGGCTTGATTTTCTTCAAGAAACAGCCATCATTTCTTTGTCCAATGGCAGCAATGTAAAGTGTGAACTGTGGTCTTTTTTTCATTGTAAAAGCCATATTGTGTTCGTTCCCTTTTATTTGTCCCAATCCCTCTTTCCTTTACCTTCTTCCTTATATAGCATAATTTATATCACCTGCTTCAGTGGCTGCACGATCTAAGGTGTCACTATCGCAATAGACTAGACTTCTGATGATGGATAGATCAGGGTTCAAATCCTGGTCGAGTGTATTGAGAGTGATTTTTCCAAAATGGTTTTCCACTCTCCCTCCACTTCCTCTAAATTTCTCATTCCTTAACACATTGGCATAATTAGTACATAGGTGTATAACTTAAACGCGTAGTAAGATGCGGGGTTAAGGATATATATATTATTTATATATATATATATACTATTTACATATATATATTATTTATAT
Organism: Timema bartmani; assembly: GCA_902151455.1. NCBI lineage: Eukaryota > Metazoa > Arthropoda > Insecta > Phasmatodea > Timematidae > Timema > Timema bartmani. The sequence continues at coordinate 168,921 of CABFWB010000606.1, read as the reverse complement.
AGATATATATGTATATATATGTATATAGATATATATATATATGTATATAGATAGATATATATATATTCATATAAATAATAGCTCAGCGCTATTGTTAACAAATAAAATGTAATTATTACATTTTAGATCCATTCACAGGATTTTAACAAAAGTCTTTGAGAAGGGATTGAACATTATCTGAAGTATAAAGCAGTAACAAATTTGCCCAAAGGTTTTTATGTTTGTTCATATCTTATTTCTAATAAACTATAATTAAAATTAGGTACATACCCATTCTTGTCCATAAGAATCAATAAGGTCATTGATAGATTCTGAGTCCCAATATTTGCGAAGTCCAACAAGTTTCATCGGCATGAATCCATGCTCTGCCATTATGACAAAGTAAGTGAAAAAACCTGCCACAGATTGGATTATGCCAATTTGGCCATAGGCCATGCCTATTAATCTGGAAACAAATATGTCAAGTTGTTAATTAATAATCTTTTGTGTGTAAGACAATCAGTATTTAATATGTATTAAATAACTCCCATCTCGTATTTAATGATTATTGATCAAATTTGACTAAAAATGATATATTGTAGTTTGTGAGTGGCATATTTGAGCCTCCAGCAATTTTTATGTTAAGGTGGGAGTATAAGGGATGCGATAAAAGGTCAGTGTTTTCGCACTTTTTGAATCAAAACTTTTTTTTTGCCAGATTTAATAAAATGTTGCTCCAGTAGAAACACAGATTTTAATTCTCTCCACATATGTTGAATATCTGTCTTGAGCATAATGGCATTAGATGAGAAACTTTTTAAATGGAGAGAAAAAGTTGTCATTAAAGTTTAGAACACACTTGACAGATATTCAACAACTGTTAATATCACCCACCATGTGAAGAAAAGTAAACTCTATGTTTATACTGCAGCAATATTTTATTAATTTTGGCAATAAAAGTTTTGCTATAAAAACTGCGAAAGCACTGACCTTTTTTTGCGTCTGTTCACCATAGGAATTGTTTTCTGAAAGGCCTTTTTCCCTACCAGAAAGCTATTATATAGTAGGATATTGGTAGGAAAAAAGACCTTTCAGAGAGAAATTCCTACCGTGAATGGAGTATAGCTTATTGTAAAAGACTATAAACCACTCTATTATACCACAGGGAATCAAACTAGTGACAGATAAGTGGTAGATCAATGTCATAAAGCTTTTAGTAAAGCCAGTATACAGACACAAAACAGTGAAATTATCATAACATTGTACTGCTGCTCACAAGTATTAATTTTAATAGAGTTGGAAAATGACTCCTGAATATAAGAATCAAAGCAGGGACTTTTGACTTAATGCTCCAATGCTCTACCAATTATATATCCAGGTTCATCATTGATGAATCTCAATAACTCAGTGCATTGGTGCTTTGAACCAAAGGTCTTGGGCTGGATTTCCATGTTTAGGTGTCAATTTTCCAGGTAGCTCAAAATGAAGAAAAGAGTTAAAAAAAGAAGTATTTTTCATCAAACTAAGTGTAAAGTCATGTAACTTAATATTTAAAAGAATATTATTTAAGATTTATGGGGAAATACGTCTTCTGTAACTTAGCAACCACTATTTAAGGGGTAATAAGACATGTTTGAATCAGCGTGCTTAATTTTTCAGTTCATGTTTTCATCAATCCAAAGACATTATATTTTAAGCCTTCAGTTTGATGTTCTTAACTAACAAATATTCCAGTATTTTTACCATATTTTGCAAAATTCCCTGTGTTTTACTGGTTCTCCTGGTTTTATAGGTGTGTGGCAACCCTGAATGAGCTTTAAGCATATAGTTTATAGCTATCTTTTATTAATAATCAACCCTTTTATTATGAGCTACGGTAATCTGATAGACTCTACCTTCTACCGTTAATAGTGCCAGCGTCGATGAGATTAGCCTTACAGTTTTGGGCTAGTTCTGGTGACCTGATAGATAAAGTGGGGTTTCTTACAAGCCACAATTGACATGGGACCAACGGTTTTACTTCCCCTCTGAAAGAAGTTGTACTATGGATTTTTATCGCTAAAGAAAAATCTGTTGGCCCCAACTGGGTTTGATCCCACAAACATCGGGTTCTAAGGCGATCACTTTACCCCAAGACCATCGAGATCAACATGTGGCACTAAAAGGGTTAATAATTGTTTATGATTATTATTTAAAATTTGGAATTATTCTTTGCGACTCATAAATTGAGAATCACTGTTCAACAGTAAATGTTCAATCTTCAATTTTAAAATACATTTTTAAGTAAGTTTATTATATAAAAGTACCTTGAGTTGACAAGTCCATCTGTCCCAGGTTTTCTAGGTGGTTGCTTCATAATATCAGTCTCTGCATCTTCATAGGCAAGAGCAATGGCAGGAACCTATAACAATGGTTTAGAAATAGAAAATACACTCAAATTATCATTTATGCTTCACAAGAGAGTAGATGTTTATCATTATTTATGAAGAGCTGCAAGGTATACATTGGTTAGGCCATGCCCCCAAAAGAGGTACATGACTAGCGAAAATTTGGGAAACATTGATTGAGTTTATTGTAATCAAAACTCAGTAGGGGTGTGTGAAGCTTCAAAACAAATTTTAGCTTCAACTTCACTTAATCACATTATGAGCTTTGTATACATTACAAATTAATGCTCATAAGGAAAAATTCTGAAATAATTAGTTGTAAGTTGTGATAATAAATTAATTTATCATATTAAAATTAGTTATTACAAACGATTGTGTAATAAAGCAATTCCAAGTAATTTTAGTGTATAAAGTTACACAATATAATATTTTTTTCAATCATAAAACAACAAAAAATATTATAACTTTGATTTGGCTTTGGGAATGTTTCATATATTTGATTAAATTTCGCTTCTAATTAACAAAAGTGGACCTTGCACACGCCTGATCAGAAGGTTCCAAACGTGGTACTATTTGTACTGAAAAAAAAGTTGCTTTATTTATAACAAATGTTAATATTACAATATTATTATCATTTTTATTGTGTGTTAAACAATGAGAAGAACTAATGGCTCAACGATTTTATAGTAAGCTTTGGAAACTATGACTTCGCCCTGAATATTCTTTAGCTTCAACACTGTTTCAAAGGTAAAGTTCCAGATTCGACAATTGATAGGGTCAGGACATAAACATGATAACCCTCATAGATTTAGATGGGATATATTTATTCACTATTTAAACTTCTATTAAATCCGTAAACCTATCTATAAATTTATATTCGTTGACATTAGCTATCATTAATGTCTTGACTGGCTATAAAAAAACAAATATATAAAATTAAAACACATATTTATGTTAAATTATTTGTCATTTCATGCTGTTTCATACTGTAACAAGATTAGTGTCCGAAGGTCGAACTAGTGCACTTCTCACTGTCTACCCTAACTGCGCTCCTTGTTCTCTCTAGCTCCCTCCTTGTTTAGCAGGTAAGCAGCGGCAGTCTTACTTGGCTGGGGGATTAGAGGGTACAGGGAGGAAGAAAAGGCACATGTCTAGAAGACTCTGGGTTCTTTTAGAAATGGAGGATTTCAGAAAATTAACTGTGACCCTATATATACACAATCGGCGATGGCTGGCGAGACCCATGCATTTTAATTCGTGTTTAACTAGCAACATACCCCATTATCCCCAAAAGAACTCGCGGTTCATATGGTGACATGTGAACAACCCGCGACCCTCCCAAGTCGCGAGCGCCCTGCATTACAGTACTTTACAAAATAATGTTCACATGACAAAAATCTAAAATAGGTAATTAAACTATATGTTTTGATAGCAACTTAATTTATCAGCTTAGGTCAAAATGTTATTAATGTTCACAAAATAACATTTTATAAACACTGATTCAGATATATTGCCTTTTATTCGATTCTTCGTCACTTGAATTTGAAAAATTAGACTCCCCACACCCGTAGTTATAAGCGTAGCACTGTCTGTAACTTACCATGTCGGTTCCCAAGTCAATGCAGAGGATGGCAATACTTCCCAAGGGCAGCGGGATTCCAATCAGAATAAATGCCAAGAAGGGTGATATTTCTGGAATGTTTGAGGTGAGTGTGTAGGCGATAGACTTCTTCAGATTATCAAAAATTAGTCTTCCCTCCTCCACACCGGTAACTATTGAGGCAAAGTTGTCATCCAACAAGATCATGTCAGCAGCTTGCTTCGATACATCTGAGCCAGATATTCCCATAGCAACACCTGCAACACACAAGACAATTATTAGATGTGACCAAACATTCGGTATGGTATTAATTTTAATAAAATACTTATTTTGTAGCACCACACTGCAATGTCACAGTGCAAAATGTACTGGACATAAAGTAAGATGAAAACGTATATATTTATTCTTTTGTAAAGTGGTCAGGGTTTTAGACACTTAGCTCTTGGCCATTTCATCTACTATAATATGAGTCACCCCATTAGCATACCCCATTTGACTCATATTATAGTACATGTTGTAATTAATATGTATACCAAGTAACTTAACTTTTCATAAAGTTTTACATAATTCAATTATCACATTATCTTTAATTATCAACCAATTTAACCCATACATCTCATTAATCTTTAATTATTAATATAATATCTAAGTCTTAACTTTTACTACATTTCACCAATGGGAGAGACACTGGAGAAAGTGCCCCTCACCCCTCCAAAAAATGAGATGAATTAAAACCACTATGACTGTGTTTTCCATATTTAATATCTGCAGCGTTAAAAATTTGTATCACACTTAACAACTGGATCCAAGGCTGTAAACAGAAATTTATTTTGGAAATTGTATTTCTTTTGGTAGCTCGTTGTCAACTGTCAAGAATCCCAGCAGTTGGCAAGGTATTTTTTAAGCATCGAATTCCTCTTGAAACATTTTTTTAAATATACAATACTTTCGTCGGGAGGTGTTTGAGAACCCCTAAACACACCTTCTCCTTTCACCACTTAGTAAGGGATTGACTGGCTGACATTTCCACAGGATGACCACATTTGTAGTCCTCTTTGGTTTTTTATTTCCACGTCAATATATACTTTTAAAGGTATAGTTTACTATGTAACGTTAACTTACAGTTAACTACAATTGGATCCATCCCGTTATAATGTTGATACGTAACTATCAAGAATTCATACCACCCGCTCAATAATTCCGACCCAAATAGAATCCCTACAATGGTACTATTCTCTGTTGTAGTCCCTGTAGGCTAATACGGAAAGATAATACGACACAGTATATTTCATACTGTACAATCTTCTGTAATATTACACTCATAATTGTTCAGGAACTTACCTTTGAAATCTTCTATCACTAGCCGCCACCAAAGCTGACCTACTCCGTGCAGCCATGTGGAGAATGGGCCGAGCTAACGCAAGTCTACTGTCAACACGTGATTGCTCTCAGTCTAGTCAGATAGAAACTGAGGCGTAACGACATGGAGTCCGATAGAAGACAACAATCCACCCGCCCCCTGATGGCTGTTTGAAGAACTACCCCAAACATCGAATGATCGTCGACTTGTTCCAATATTCTGATGGAACAACCCTACAAAGTGCCTACGTGACCGAAGACAGCTAGCAACTACGTGCTAGAATTACCTCCCCTCCTTTCCGTGTAACGAAACTCACTATATAACAGGCTGTATGTGTCTGCAAAAATGACTATCTATCAATCCGCGAACGAGGGCGGATGACTATCTATCATTCCGCGAACGAGGACGGATCATTGTCATGGACCTGGACAATGATCGGATACACATTCATATATACTAATTGGAAAGTAACTATGGCGTCTACTTTTCATAGACTCTATTTATTTTCGGCTTATAAATTTGTTGTATTAGAATCATTATTTTGTTTTTCGTGTAATATTTAACTTTTCTCTTTATCTCAGTCGCTTAAATTTAACTATTATGTCGCCACTTAGGCGCGGTATCATGTTGGTTAGTTTAGTTTGATTTCCACCATTGGTAATTTTGTATTGAGTGAATTTAAATGTAAAATGTTAAAATGTGTGGACTTTTGTATTTTGCTATTTCACGCGACTGTAGAAATAAAATCATGCTTGTTATTTTTTTTATATAATTTAAATTTGTTCTAAATTTCAATCTTTAGTTTTTTCTAAGAGATAGTTAGTCCCGGGAGGTTTTGACTTGAGTCTGGAAGTCAAACTCTCGCGTTATGTTTTGTAAATTTCGTATTGTAACTTGTAATTGTTTGAGGAGCCCATCAGGCAAGAATATTTAATGTTTGTTTCATTTTGTGGATATCTTACTTCACTTCACTTTTGGTAGTTTAACTTCTCTGTTGATGTTAAAAATCTACGTAATTTTGTGTCTCTTAAAGACGACCTTTAATAAATGTAAACATGGGATGTTTACATTCTGCGCTTCACGTTATTATTTTCAGCATTATTCAGAATGATATAATGAGACCACTGTACTTTGCTTTATCTACGTTTATACTGAATAAACCATATTATTGTTATATTTTTAATACTGCTTATATTTTCCCTTATGTAGATTCACCTTCTCCCTTTTATTTAATTGTGGTCGTTAAGTAGAAGGCAATGGAGCCGGTGTAACAACTACATTATCCATAAATTACTACAGTCAAATTAGTCAATATTATTATTATTATTAGCACCCTGTCTTACTACCCGTTCGGGTTGTACGCATTTACGCTAATGTATAATGGTAGGGTAATGAAATGGAGGACCTATAGTTTAACATGGGACCCAAACCACGGTGGAGGCCTGGCACTCCACACATTCACAAATTTTTATTAATACACGTCTTGTCAGAGGTGAAGGAAGGGTTTGGCAATCAGATGAATCTGTGCCGAGACCGAGGATTGAACCACGGACCCCCAGCATAGAAGTCAGACACCTTACCCCTAGACCGCCAGGTCACCTAAAAGCTGTGTAGTATGTAAACTTAGAGTTATTTTAATCACATTTAACAAGCTAATAAAATATGCATGTTCACACTTTGACTACCAAAAACTTCGCACATTAATTTTTTTGAAAAATAACTTATTCCAAAGTCCAATGAGAGTCAAATCTTGGATCGTAAAACAAATATAGAAAATAAAAACATATTGAGAACGTCTCCAAATTATGTTTAGACCATATTTTAACTAAAATAATTATCTGTGATATGAGCAGGAATGCCTCTTTTAATTTATTATAATACCAGTAATAGATTAAAAATTCAATGTGCAGTAATTTTTTTTATACTCTGAATATAACTTTAACACTTATTATTACAACCTGCAATGCTTATGAATAAGAAAAACTGTGAAAGAATGCAGGCCACGAATGCGGATTTTTACATATTTGACTGCCTCATTTAAATAAGGGTTAATGTCATAAAACTTTGTATATGCAGAAGTATATGGTTTTTTCTATGAAAATAATGTATTACTAGAGTGAAACTCATATAGGCCTACACTACAAGTAAGTAGGGACCAACTATCTTTATTCACACAGCAGTTAAGACTTTGTGAGTATTTTAGTTACTTAATATACTAAGATGTTTATATTTAATTATGAAATTTTCATAATTGGACATTGGCCCTTCTTATCCCAATGCACTTGGTATTAATGTTTCCTCCCATTTAAAATGCATTGAAATGGAAACATTTTAACGAAAATATTTCAATAACTATTTTTAGCATGGTTTGAAAATTCCATAAGAATTATGAAAGATGCCCAGATATGTTACTAAAATAAATAAAAAACAACAATGTTGAATTATTAAATATTTAAAAAAATACATTTTTTGTTTAGAACTGTGCATTTATGAGTAGGCTCAGCCTTAAAGATCTGTTTATGAATCGATTGTTTTGTTCCCATTATAGTTGGGTCGAATCTATTCTTTTATGAATCCAAATATCCAATTTATCTTTGAATTCCGAATATCGAATTCAAATCTGAATCTTGGAAAAATTTATGAACATAAGAGGAAATATAAAAATAATAAAATAATAAAAAATACAAATAGTAACTAAATGTTATTAGCATTCTTTCTTATATTCCCTTCATCATAACATTCATACATACAGTTTAGTGTTAAATTACTGGTCTGAGTATGTCCTATATTTATAATTGGCTCTGAACCACCAATAAGCAGAAAAAGAGATCTGAAACAAATTTCACTTTTAAAAATGAAAAAACAGTTTTTTTAAGGATTTGAGTCTTGAATATGAAAGTTTCTCAAATTCTAGAATCTTGAATATCCTTAAGGATTCAAAGGTCTTATCCCTAGTATAAATAAGATTAGCAATTAATCAGTATTTGTTAATAATGCTCGACACTAAAGAGAGCCGCTGGTAAAATAACTTGCCGATATCAGCTTTCTTGAGTGCAGGGGAGTCATTGACTCCATCCCCGGTGACAGCGACAATGTGTCCGATACGTTGGCAGCCCTCAACAATCATCAGCTTCTGTTGGGGTGAGGTTCGTGCAAACACTATCTCCGTGTGGTGTCTGAAACCCAGTACAATACATCAGTAACTAGAGGGGGTTAATACGCACCTAAATGTTAAGTTTCTCAATGTGGAAATATGCATGCATGACCATCAATGCATATATTGTTGTCTGCAGGCCATTGTTAGTTTATTATTATGTAATTTTAGCACAAACATGAATAATATGAGTTGTTGGTTATGTAAAGAGGTGTCGACACATGCCTTTTATGAAGCTCCAAGTCGCCAATACTTTCATCAGCTACCTCATATAGACTCTATACACCAACAATCAGTGAAAGATAGCCCTTGCTACAGGACGAATCAGGATGGCTTTGAGGTGGAGCATTGGTGCGCAAAGAAAAAGGTCCCAGGTTCGATTCTCGTGTCCAAATTGTCATTTTTCACTTAAATGAACTTTTTTATTTAAAGTTTGTATATACATAATATGAATAGCATTTGCTCACTTGGGGACTATGATCCAATTAATTAATTAATATTTAATACTATCAGGTCAAGATTTATTCTTAAGTCCCTTAAATTAACTTAGTGATGCAAAAAGGTTACATTTTAATTTACTAGTTTTACATGTCCCATTCCATTGTTTGGAGAAGTCACTTCAAGCTTGTGGAGTAAGGGTATAGTTCTCTATTTGTGTCCAAACAAAATTAGTATGGTATTTATGAAGAGGGTTCATCCTCTAGAATAGATATTACAAACCTACTATGGTCATTCAATTTTAAGTCAATTTGTAAATTGAGTAGGCCTGATAATAGAAGTGTTTGGCAAATTGTTTATTAACTCTTTTGGTGATAGTAGTGGTGATTGTTTGGCTATTCATCAGTATAATTTATATTAGAGCTATGAGGTGTATTCGGGAAGTAAGTACTGTTTGGCTATTAGAAAATAGAAACAATTTATTTCTAAACAATTTTATTGTTACAATAAAGGTTATACCTTAGACTACGTTTCCACGTAGTTTCCACCAATATTAAGGAATTTGTTGAAGCAGGGCACCAAGTTCTGAATACCCTCTTCATAAAATGAAGCCACCTGTGAGGACAGCATATTTGCTAAGCTCTTTTGATATTGTTATCATCATCATCATCATAGCACTTATCAGCAAGGCACCGGTTCAAATGCAGGAATAGTTAAAAGTCACTTGGTAATAAATTTACGCTGTAGGGGGGATGATTCATTTGTTCCCAGCAAAATTACGTGATAGGCTCTTGGGTTCGACCAGCAGCGTGTGGCTGAGCATTATCATGAAGCAACAGAACACCATGACTAAGCATGACATGTCTTTTGTTTTGGATCGCGCGACACAATTTCTTCAAGGTCTCAAAATAAGATGCAGCATTTATTGTTGTGCCCCTTGGCATGAAATCAACAAGTAAAACTCTCTTTCTATCCCAAAAAACAATGCACATGATCTTCTTGATTAAAATTGTTTGCTTGAATTTCTGCTTTTTTGGAGATGTGGTGTGCCTCCTTCACACCATGGACTGCCGTTTTTATACTAGCATAATGTGAGACACCCATGTCTAATCACCAGTGACGATGTAGCTTAGAAAATCATCACCTTCATCACTGAATTGCGTAACAAAAGTCAAATCACCGTCAAGTTGCTTGTTTTTGTGCACCTCAGAGAGTATTTTTGGCACCCAGCATGAGAATAATTCTAATATTTTAAACAATTTGTCGCAATTTCATACAGAAAAGTTTTTTAAATTTGTGGAAATCCACAAGAAAGTGGGAAAATTGTAAATCATTTGTTATAACTAATTTTCTCAAGATTTTTCACACCAAATCATTAGTGACAGATGGCCACCCACTTTGTGCCTTATTATTTAAGTTTTCACGTTCTTCATTAAATTTTTCAACCCATTTCCTCACCATCCCATCAGGCAATGCATTTTCATTGTAGACCTTCACCAATCTGCTAATGAATTTCGTCTGGTTTCACATTTCTTGCATTCAAAAAAACAGATATTAGACCGTATTTTAAAGTTGGTGAGTCCTTCAATTGATTTAAACATTTTAAATGTAAAAAAAAAAGTAAACAAACAATGCTTCTCTAGTAATGGCGTTTGGGGTAAGCTAATGTATCAGGGAGCTGAGCATGTATGCGTATATTAACAAACGAAGCAGTCTTGCAGCCAAATTTGGAAACGGTACTTACTTTCTGAAACGCCTTATATTATATCATAATTCTACCTTAAAATCTCATCTAGTTGATGCATGGTGAGGTCCTTGAGCTCTGATCCGTGAATGACCACAGCCCGGGCATCTCGAGGGTTCACCTGGGAGATGGGGACATTGAGCCGCTCTGCAATGTCCTCCACAGTCTCATTACCTGACACAAGGACACATTTGTCAGCTCACAGAATGACAGGACTAGCCATTAGGAAATATTGTATTTACATGTGGGAGCACCCTTGGGCGAGGGGGAAACGGAGAGGGGCAGGTATTTACTGCTGATAAATCTAGCTTGCACATTAATATTAAAATGCTTTTTAATGGGATATGTCTTAACAAATATAATTTTTAAGAATTTTTTTTCACTTATGCCGATATATATTATACACTTTTTCTGCAAACAAAATAAGGGTATCCACATGTCAAAAAGTATATATTGCTTTATTTGTTGGTACTAAAATATTTTAAATATAGAAATTATTATAAAACAAATAAATGCTTAATGACTTAGAAATTTATGAAAATAATATGAAAAACGATGCTGGATATTGAAGCGGGGAGATGAGGCCAAGAGGAGGACCAAGGAGCATGTGGCTGAAGGGAGAGAGGGGAATACTGGGTCATTGTGGAGGATGAGAGGTAGTGGGGAGAGAGGATAAGTTGGAGAGGCTTATGTTCCAAATAGAGCCGGCCAGTGGCTTGAAACTGTTCACCTTCACGATGATGAATATAAAAAAACCTCTAAAGTGTATATACACAAGTTAATTTTAATTCTCCTATTAGTTGCCGTGATAACACGATATGGGATACTCGAGCACATAGTTTTAATTTCTAGTAAATATGATGTTTCATAATTATTTATTTTTCAACATTATAATTTATTAACCTTCATTAATTTTATGTTATACCCCATTGGCTGGCGCATTGTGTCTTAACCATAAATTTCAATCAGTGTGTTCTTTCTTTCTCATCAGACCTGAGGATGATGCTGCTGGTGCATTGAAACATGTCGTCAAAATAATTGTGCAGCTATTGCAGACAGAAATCAAGGAACAGGGAACTACAGTTAAGAAATAAATTCAATTTTTACATTTCAAATTTAATAATTTTTCGATCATTTCTCAAGAGTAATACATTAAATTTCAATATATGCATAGTCACATCATCCTTTGATTCTTTCACCTTAGTTTTAAGAGTAATTGACTCAAATGTGTATTTCAAAATGTACCTAATTTTTAGATGTTTGTTATAATTTCAACATATTCATGATTAAAATGTATCATAACTTGTAATTATTACTACCAAATCTTTTACAAATATCATTTAAATATTGTGCATTTTTATTATATTTATATTACATATTTATGTTTCTTTCATGTCAATCTAGTACAACTTGTCCAACTTAAATTAACCTAAGATTGAATTTTATTTTTCTTAATACTTTAGTGTTTTTTTTTCATATGAATATTAATTTTTAATATGAAAAAGAGCTCAGAATGTTTATAATTGATCAGAAATTGAGTATTTTAGCTGGCAATATTTTTAATGGCAAAGCTTCAAACCCGCAATTTGTTTCCAAGCGAAGTCGAATCTGATGTTTGTTTCAAAGCCAAGTCAAAGCTTTGCACACCCCTACAAACTGTTCACACTGAACGCTATAAGTCTTACCTTGACAAATAAGCTTGGTAATTATCAAAGCCAGAATTTTTTTTCAAAGCGAAGTCAAAGCTGATATTTGTCTCAAAGCCAAGTTGAAGTTTCGAAGCTTCGCACACCCCTGGTTTTTTTTAAATGTTATAGTTAAATCGTGTTTAAATCAACAAAATTTACCATAATTTGCATTTAAAGGGTCAAATATTCAATTTCGCAAAAAGATTCAATTTTATTTTATTTCGTGCATATTATGAATCCAAAAATGCTAAACTGTATGTTTCAGAATATGTTTTAATAATCATTTTAATTTTAAATAAAAGTTGTTTTTTTAGCATCGCATATTACTACCCGTTCGGATCACACGCTTAAGAACTAATTACGCTAATGGATTAGGGACTGGGAAGGTTGAATTTAGAGGAAATTATCCCACATTTGCGTGGAGGGAGATTGGAAAACCATTTAGGAAAAATCCCTCCCAGTTCACTCGGCCAAGATTCGAACCACAATCTCCTTGTCCTAGGCAGTCTGGCTCAACACGAAACTAGCGCATCAGCCAATTACGCCACTGAAGGGGGTAAAAGTTTTTGAAAACAGGTCTTGCGAAATGTTGGTGTTTCTACTTATAAATATACCAAAGTGGAACAATGTAGGTAAGCTTACTACTGTTCAAGGTAGACTAATAGTATAACTATTATCTTGCCTCCTTTGTAACACAAACCTTCCGAGATAATACCAACAGACTTGGCAATGGCCTTGGCTGTGATGGGATGGTCTCCGGTGACCATGATTACTTGGATACCTGCCGACCGACACTTGGACACTGCGTCCGGTACTGCCGCTCGAGGAGGGTCAATCATTGACATCAGGCCGACAAACCGCAGGTTAGTCAACGGGAAGTTGGGATTTTCAGCGTCAAACTTGAACCCTTTGGGGAACTTGTCTTGGGGGAGCATCAGGTCGCAGAAACCTGAAGTATCAGTAGAAATAACAGTTTTATTATATATTTTCTATACTAATGTGGGTGCATTTCCTCTAAACTATCTTAATTACTTCTATCCATTTAATGAAGTTGTTTATAACACTAGTGTTGAGTCTCTTAACTTTACATATATTTAATTTAATATTGTAAAGTAGTGTTGGAATATATTGTTTAGCTTATTTTAATTTTATGCAGTTCTTTATTTACATTAGTTTTGTATTTATTCTGTATTTACATTAGTTTTGTATTTATTCTGTATTTACATTAGTTTTGTATTTATTCTATGTTTATATTAGTTTTGTATCTATTCCATGTTTTTCTGATGTTTCCCGCCATAGTGGTGAGTATCCCACCGTTTTTAAGAGTTTCTCTCCGTTTTGGAAATTGAAAGGGGAAAGAAGGAAAAATCATTGTTTTAGAATAGTGTGAATCCAATCACCATAATAACATGTTAGGGTTGTGCGTTTAAGCTAAAATAGTCATACAAAAGAATCCTTTGGGTAGTTTTCTTCTAGCAGATTGGGTGTCACATTCCATTTAATACACTTTTTGTATGAAACGATGCTAGTTCAAGAAGTGTCTCCGAAATAGCTCCCTTTTTCCATTTCCTTCCCACTCTAGCCAACACCATGTTATGTAGGCCTCATCGTCGTCAGCAAACTATTAATAGAAAAAGGTAAGCAAGCTACTCATCTCATAGCACAATTTTTGTATACAGTCTACTTTCCTTGTTTTCACCTTTGCTTTATCATTTGTAGACTGGGACAAACACTTAGTGTTAAAATGTAACACTTTTTTTTATATATGAAAAATTTTGTGAAATATATTTTTCACCATTTATTTGACTTCTTTTACATTTGACCTGTTGCATGGTTTGTGAATTTTAGTTAATTTTCCATTTGTCTCTATTTATTAAATAAAGTGTATCAAGCATATTATAATAAGTCACTAAAAAAATATGATAGAATTGTAGAAAATTAAGCAAAAGTAAAATAAAAAACATTAATACATATTTTCAAATTCTTGAATATTTCAACAGCACATGCCATCTTTTTTTTTTCAGCACTGCATCTCAACTATCTGTTCAGATTATACACATATTCACTAATTGCATTAATGTGTTAGGTATGAGAATGGTTGAATTTAGAGGCTGTGTATTCACATTTGTGTGGAGGGAGAGTAATAATAATAATAATTTTAGAACCGCGCCTTACTACCCGTTCGGGTTATACGCTTAAGTACTAATTACACTAATGGATTAGGAATTGGGAAGGTTGAATTTAGAGGAAGTGAACCCGCATTTGCGTGGAGGGAGAGTGGAAAACCATTTAGGAAACCCCCCCCCCTCAGTTCACCCGACCGAGATTCGAACCTGGATCTCCCCGTCCTCGGCGGTCTAGCTCAATACGACTGGCGCGTTAGCTAACTATGCCACCGAGGCGGGTAGGAGAGTAGAAAGCCATTTAGAAAAAAAAACCTCAGTACACCCAAGTGGGATTTGGACCTCGATCTTTCCTCTCGTCATCAGCAGTCAAGTGTATTTTGTGAAATATGCCTTAAACCATGTAGCCACCGAAGCGTGCACACATGGAATCTTCCTCAGGACATAATAGACTGCCATGTGGCATCAAAACATTGAAGTGTTTGTAAATATGCGTTAGTGTTTTTAATTTTATTTGTGCTTGAGAGGTGTGTGAAGTCCTCTTTTTCAATTTGAAGCAAACTCAAATCAAATATATTAAATAAGGGTGTGTGAAGCTTCAAAACTTCGAATTGGCTTTGAAACAAATATTAGCTTCAACTTCGCTTCGAAAAAATCTGGCTTCGACAGTTACGAATATTCTTGCCATTCTGGACTGTTTTGTACAGTACAAAACAATATTCATATGGAAAAAATCTTAAGTAATTTAAATGTAAGTTGATCTATCCAGATTTTAAACTAAATATTAGAGCATCTGTGCAATAAGACGTTTTCTATGCAATTTTAGTACATAAATTTATATAAATAACCAAATTATAATATTTTTTCAGGCATTACACAACTGACACAAAATATTCTAACTTCGAGAATATTTCATATATTCGATTTGATTTTGCTTCAAATTGAAAAAGTGGACTTCGCACACCCATAATATGAAATATTCTCTAAATCAAATCAAAGTTCAAATATTCTTGGTTTGTTTTTTAATGATGAAAAAACATTATATTGTGGTAATTTATACAACTTTATGCACTAAAATTACTTGGAATTCTTTTATTGCACAATATTGTTTATAATATTTTGTTTTAATAATGATAAATTAAGTTACTATCACAACTTACAAATCAATTACTTTAGGTTTGTTTAGCACCTCATGTCTTTTTGCCTTTTCATTAGCTTTATTAATAATCAAACAGTCTTTTTTATTTTTATTTAACTAATTAGTATTGGTGTGAATGTTACCTAGAACCCGCTCTCCTAGTCCTCCAAGCTCCAAATATGCATCGTTGAATGACTCTTTCATATCCGCATCAAGAGGCTGTTCCTGTCCGTTTATGTAGATTGTTGAGCATTTCTCCAGTATCCTTTCTGGGGCCCCCTTCATCACAAGTAGGTGGCGAGGGTCACTCAAATCTTCCGTCTCGTGGAGAGACACCTATCACAATAATACAAGGACTAGAGGCCATGTTTCTAAATGTAACAAAGTAAAAATTATTTTAATCAAGATATTTTATTATGCTGGTAAAACAAGCATTGTCATTGCTAGAATCATTAGAAAATGTAATTTTATTTATTTATTTACTTATTCATTCCCTCCATAAATAAATTCACCCTTTTATTAATTAGTTTTCAGTTTCTCCTTATTTTGATGTTAAATTATATCACATAGAGTAAGTTTAGTTTTGAGAGGAAATCTGAATATTTTGTCTATTTTTATGTTTTATCTTGCAACCAACAGTGTGTTTAATACAGGTAGCTAGATAATCACATGTACAAGAAAATATCCCACAGTTGGAATGCCAAAAACTAGTTGCCACGCATGAGTCAGCATATTTGAGCCCCCATGATTGGTAGCATATTGTGGTGTGTTAAGCATCTTCTTCTTCTATATAATAAAATTAATTATTGCCTAATGGCTTGAAATGTATAATAAGACAGTGTAGAAACAGTGTACAATAATGTAAAGTAAGTGATAGTGAAGGAGGACAAAATGAAAGGATAGTTAGGTTAGGCCTGGATAGGAACAAAAAAGTGTAAAAAGAAATGAAGAAAGAAGTGTGTCTGTACCTATCTAGGCCTAACCTAAGTATCCTTTCAGATTGGCTTCCTTCACTATCAATTACTTTACATTATTGTACAGTGCTTCTACAATGTCTTATTATACATTTTATTTATACAAAAAACTGTCATGAGCCTTGAATAATATTTACTGCACACAAAGATCTAAAATTTAAAAATTAGTAGCCCATGTGCAGAAACATGTGCACCTCGAAGCCAGAATTTTAAAATTTAGATTTGATTTTTTTAAATTAATTAAAAACTGGGTTGGAAGAAATAAAATGAAGAGATATTTTTTCTGTCTGTTGGAAGCAAATAAAAGTGTTGCCTGAGGCAACAACACAATCCACTGCATGGTTACCACAGAGAGCGCCGGGTACTTCTTCTAGTCACAAATAAAGAAATAGTGGAAAGTCACATCCAGACGTTTTAAAAGTTTTAAATAAATATTTAATCTACAAGTAAACAAAATTATTATTAATATTTCGCTTTGTCGATTACCAATACATTTGAATGATGACAAATGGTGATCCAACTGCGGTCATTTATGATGCATCATAAATCGAAACATTTCAGGCGAGGATCTAATATAAAGTTTCCGATCGAAACTTTCAAATGGTTACAACAAGTTGGATTAGGCAAGATGTCAGCGGCTTAAATTAAACTAAAGCGGGCAGATTTCATTTGCTGATAACTTAATAAATGTTAAATGCATGAGGGAAACTTATCAATTAAAACAGTAATATTTTAATTTTCAATTTTTCAAATATTTGCTTTGTTGTGATATAAATATCTGTATTATCATGGATTACCTGGTATTTGTTGGTAGAGTTGAATGGAAGCTCATAAACCTTCTTGTTTTTCTTGCGTATCGACATCACATCACCAAGTGCTATTTCCATGTACTTCAACACTGCAGCTTCTGATGCATCTCCATTCACAACCCTGATAGCAAAATGACAGGGAAAATATAGCTTATTTTATCCTAAACTTAATTAAATCAAAACTGTTCAATAATATTTACATAAATACATATTGATTAGTGGTGTAGTGAAGACCTAGACGGACCTTACAGTGTTATAGAGCAGTTATAAACTCTGCTGAAGTATCTTTAAGCTGTATGTGTGTTCATAAAACGAATGAATATTATTTTTATAATGTAGAAGTTTATAATATGTTAAAAAGTTAAAAAAAAAAA
>CABFWB010000606.1:135374-150090 GCA_902151455.1 Timema bartmani | reverse complement strand
CC
This sequence comes from Timema bartmani, assembly GCA_902151455.1. NCBI lineage: Eukaryota > Metazoa > Arthropoda > Insecta > Phasmatodea > Timematidae > Timema > Timema bartmani. Next base: position 150,088 of record CABFWB010000606.1, on the reverse strand, counting down.
CCCCCCCCGATGAGTTCCGGTAGAATGAAACCTAGGTCTGGGAATTTGGTGGTTAAGATCAATTTTCTTATAGGGGGAGTCAATACCTATTTGTCCAGTGGCAGCAATGTAAAGTGTGAACTGTGTTGTTCTTTTAATTTTAAAGGCCTTATTATGTTTGTATTTTTTTATATGTTTCTGTTCACCTTTCCTATACCTTCTTCCAAATATAATACAATTACCTCATAAAGCAAAAAGAGGTTTTCCTTATAGATGTACAAGAAAGAAAACAAAAATACATCCTAAAAATATTTCTATTTAACCTTATTTATATATTGTGCTTCGTAAGCATAGTAATTAAGAATTAATTAGAATTAAGGTAAGGTTCACTTTACAAATGAACAAACCATTTACCTGAGTAGCTGAATTGAGTCATCTACTATAACCAAAAGCCCAGCCCTTTGCTCGCTGACCCAAACAATTCACACTCACTTCAACCCACATGTTTTGGGGGAGCGGAGGTGTTTCATCAGCTTGGTCAAGTCTCATTTAGTCATACTGTAGCTTCTGCTACACATAAGCTATCCACCCAACCTTTTTCAACATTAACTTTGTTCATGCCACCTTAATAAAAGCATATTACAAATTATATTTCACGCTTATATTTTAACTTGAAATATTTACCTTCTTAACACAGGTATGTTCTCCTGTCCTGGTTTGAACTCAGCTCTGTTACACAGCGTTCCGCAGCGGATCAGGGCTTTGTATCCCAAACTAGCATTGAGATTATGTTCACCTGACACAACAAATATACAAGTTTTATTGTACATTAAATTAAATCAGGCTTGATGAATGTTTACTAAACTGAAATTCCCAATAAATATCTCACAACCCAACCAACGTTTTATACAAATGACAAAATATAGCAATCTGCTTAGGGGGCCGCATGCTCTATGGCGTCACTCTTACAATAGACTGGACAGCCGATGGCAGGGAGATTGGAGTTTCGAGTTCCGGTCACATGTACTGAGGGTGTTTTTTCATTTGAATGATTTTCCACTTTCACTCAACTCAAATGCAGGTGCACTTACTCTTAATTTACAATTTCTAATCCCTAACACATAATCTAATCCCTAGTACATATTCGTCTAACTAAAACAAGTAGTAAAATGTGGAGATAAAAAAAGAACATTGTTATTGGCTATAAAAGGTTGTATTGAACAAAACATCTGATGATTCCTTATAAAGAGAAACAATTAAAAATTTCCTATGATAAAATGTAGAACTAAAGAAAAAAATTTATTCAATTCTTTTATTCCAATAACAAAACTATTTTGAAGTAAAGATAGTTTGAGATGCATTTAAAAACACTTTGTATTTGTATGGATAAATTCCTAAAACCTGCTTCGGTGGCTGAATGGTCTAGTATTCTCACAATAGGCTAGACTGCCGATGACTGGGAGATCCTGGTTTGATCCCAGTCAGGTGTACTATGGGTGGTTTTTCCTCAATGGTTTTCCACTCTTTCTTTCTCTCTCTCTTTCTCCCCACACAAATGTGTGTACACTTCCTCTAAATTCAAACTTTCTCATCTCTTATCCATTAGTTTAATTAGTACATAATCATATAACCCAAATTGCTAGTAAGACGCGGTGCTAAGAAAAAATTACTAAACTAATGTTCACCCTAACTTTGGTAGGAGGCTTGACTAAATCTAGAGCGCTATTTTAAAAGTGTTGTGAGCTAAGGTTCAACAACTTAATTGGTAGGAATGTAATCACATTAGCTCAGAGAAAGAGTGAAAACACCCTCAGTGAATAGTCAGGATTCGAGCATTCAACGATGACCAGGGGGCAAAAACGAATCTAGCGCCTTAGACCGATTTGCCACCCCATCAGGCAATTAATACAAGAACAATAAATATGATGTTTAGAAGTGCATGAAAACATTAAGGTGGGAATGTAGGGGACGTGAGAAAAGGCCATTGTTTTTGCAGTTTTTATACCAAAATAAATTATTCCAGAAACAAAATAGTTTAATTTTCTTCACATGGTTTTATCAAGAGTTGTTGAATATTTGTCATGACCATTGCGGCATTAAATGACAAACTTTTTAAATGAAGATAAAAGAAAAAGGGCACCAAATGGCTATTTTAAATTAACATATAAAAAAGGATAGAGGGGCTAAACCTACACACTTATTCGAAGACTGCAGGCCTCAAAGTTCACAATATAATATAATATAATATATAATTATGTAATTTTCATGGTACATCAGTCCTCTTCTTCAGCAGAAGAGAGTAAAACATGGACTATGGCAGCATGGCTATTATAGGTAGATGAAGGCTAGAGGTAAATGAATAGAAATAATCATTATTTTCTAATTCACCCTTCACAGATATTAAATAAATGTTGAGGTCACCATGTAAAGAAAATTAAACTATGTTTCTACTGAACCAACATTTGATTTAACCTGCTTCGGTGCCATGTGATCTAACACGCTACTCCCGTGGTGGACTAGACTGCCGAAGACGGGGAGATCGGGGTTCAATCCCGGTCGGGTTCACAGAGAGTGGTTTTACCTAAATAGCTTTCCACTCTCGCTACACACAAATGCGGTTGCATTTCCTCTAAATTAAGCCTTCCTAATCCCTAACCTACTAGAGTAATTAGTACCTATGCGTATAACCCAAACGGGTAGTAAAACGCAGTGCTAAAAAAATATATATTTGATTTATTTTTACCAAATCATTGTTTTGATATAAAAACTGCAAAAACACTGACCTTTTCTCACATTTCCTACATCCCTACCTTAAGCCTTGTGCAGTCCAATTTCTATAGGAAGGCTCTCATTTGACAGCGGGAAAAGTGACTGGATTTACTTTCATGCAGTCATACGTCAAGTTATATGATATGCAGCTGTCTATAAAATAACATTAATAATATAGTATAATTTTATCATTGTTGGAAATGAAGTACGCGGGAAAAAGATCGCAGGGAAGACCAAGAAAGAGATTGGAGGAGCAGATAGCAGAAAGTGTGCAAGTGAGAGAAGAAAATGAACGTGATTATAGTAGGAAGAATAGTGGGAAGATAGAGGAATATGAATACATTTTATTAAATTAACCCGGCCCCAGATTGGAAACAGTGATGATAATAATGTTAGAATTGTTGACAACAAAAGATATGTTTGTATTTTATAAAAGGCCCTTACTATTGAAATTGGCCTGTAATTGTAAATGTCACCAACCTGTCTGCTCCTCGGTGGTATCAGCTTCAATTAACTGATTGTCATACCACATGTGTGACACGGTCATCCTGTTCTGCGTGAGAGTTCCCGTCTTGTCCGAGCAGATGACAGACGTTGAGCCTAGAGTCTCCACGGCCTCTAGGTTCTTCACTAGACAGTTCTTAGAGGCCATCCTCTTGGCTGTGAGGGTGAGACACACAGTCACGGTGGCGAGCAAGCCCTCTGGTACATTGCCCACGATAACACCTGCAAGATAACAGTTCACTTGTTGTCTGGATCTCAAGTGGAAGAAATCTATGTTGTACAATTAATTGTTCATAAATAACGAAGCTTAATATTTGGAAGTGATCCTTAGGTTATGAATATAGCCGCATTAAACATCAAATTAGTAGGGGTGTGAATAAATTTGAAAACTTCCTTTTGAATATTCATTTGCTTTGACTTCAATTCAAGAGTAAAATTCCAGATTTGACGATTAAATTATTTTTGGTGAAGCTTTGTAAAGTCAAAACACACATTTGATAGTTTTTTTTTTATTTCATGCCTGTTATTTCCATCACAAATTAAGGCTAGTGTTAAAAAAAATCTGAAATACTTATATTACATTTTGTGATAGTAACTTGATTTATAAATTTAAAACTAAATATATTAACCTTGTTTGGAATGTAGCATTTTGAAAATTATATTTAATATCTAACTTTCCATAGTCATGCCAAATATGATAAAAAAAGTTTAATAGTGAATAAAATTAAGAAAATATCCAAACTTTGATTCGGCTTCAGGAATATAAAGAGCTATTCAGGATATGTCCTGTGCCTAAGAGTCATTATTCAAACATAATTTAAGGTAGAGTTTATTATGAACGTGTGGGAATTTCGAATATGATACTTAGTGCAGTTACATCCTTAACCTAAATATTGTTTCCATCTTTCTAGCTTTGCTGTTCATGTACAATTTATTGTACAAGCGTTAGCTTACCTCCCTGTTATTCACTTTCATTCACAATGTAACAATGACCCTGAGCATGGAACGAATCCTAGATGGCTCAGTGATTGAGCATTGGCGCGATAATCCAAGGGTACCTGGTTTGATTCTTGTGCCCAGGTGTCATTTTTCAATTTTAAAACATGGAACTGAACGGTTGTTCAGTGGTGCAGAAACAAATTTTTCAATGGAAAACGGGTTAGTTACAAGTTTCATTAAACTAGTTTTGTAAGAAAAAAAAATATATATATATATATATTTGAGTCAATAAAATAAATTTAGCATGAGATTCAATTTGGATTCGACTAAAAAAAAAAATTTTGTTATGAGATTTGAATCTGATTCCATTTTTTTTTTGTATGAGATTTGATTTGGATTCGATTTGAGTCACTTAGTCAAAATTTGGATTTGATTCAAAATTGAAAATTATGGATTCGCACAGGCTTGACAGCAGGCCAACTCATGCATGCTAGGCTGGATTTCAGATGACGGGTAAATCGGGCTTTTAATCCTGATTGGGTGTAATGAGGGTGGTTTTTCCTAAATGGTTTTCCACTCTCCCTCTAAAAAAATGCAGTTACATTATTTCCCCACGCAAATGTAGTTATATTTCCTCTAAAATGTACCTTCCCCATCCTTATTTTATTAGCATAGTTAATAAATGCACATAACCCAAAATAATAGGACACAGACCAGGGGAGTGAGGGGGGAAGTATAATGCAATAAGATGTGTTCTCTATTTCTTGATTAATAGAGTTGCTGTACCACAGGATGATTTAAACAGACAATAACAAGTGTTGAGCAGGTATTGGTACCTATAAGGAAGACCACAGCGTCCAGCCAATGGTAGCCCAAGATAAAGGCAATGATGAAGAATGTGATACCAAGGCAGCAAGCTAAGGCCGTGATGAGACGGATGAACTGATGTATCTCCTTGGCGATGGGTGAATCTCCAGTTTCCAAGCCTGAGGCTAGCCCGGCGATACGTCCCATCACCGTGTTATCACCGCAGCTGATCACGATGGCCTTTCCTAAACCTAGGAGCAAGCAACTTACAATACATTGGTGACTTGTGGCTTTGCAAGCTCAGGGGTGATAATTATTTCTATTAGTATATTATTATATTCTCTTATGGTCATAATTCTTTCCAAGATTTGGCTTCAGATTCAATATTCGGTATTCGAAGGTTTGGAGATTTGGATTCATAAAATAGTGAAATCGACCCAACTTTAGTTCTTGTTGAAACTATTTGCAGTATTTGGGATAAAATACCCTATTTGCACCTTTCTGGGTGCACCATTGTCATGTGCATATGCAAATGTAATGTGGGAAGCTTGTACTTTTAAAAAATATACAGTTAAACTTTTTTTCACATACCTTCCACACAATTTGTGGAAAAGAAGGCCAAGTTCTTGGTTTCAAGTGGGTTCTCATTGGTGCACTCTGGGCTTCGACTCTGAGGCTCGGACTCGCCGGTGAGGGACGAGTTGTCCACTTTGAGCCCCTGGCACTCAACGATTCGAACATCTGCAGGAACGCGGTCTCCTGACTTTATTTCTACAACATCACCGCGAACTAGCTCCTCTGCGCGCAGGGTCACCTTCTCTCCCTCTCGCACCACTGTTGCAAACTGCACAAACACAACAGATCTATACCATACCATACCATACCATTCCTCAGTTTGAAAATTTGTACAGTATGTGCTCTACACAAGGGCTTCCCAAACTTTGAAAAATGGCAGTGTATATGATGTACTACTGTTAAAATATACTTTATTAGGGTGGGATCCTAAAATCCCTTAAATCTTTAAGGATATTTGAGGGTTGGAGAAAACATCAGATTCGATATCCGAAAAATATGTTTTTACAAAATATTCCTTTGCAATTCATTTTCTAGCTTCAATACTCTCCAATACTGCTTATTGGTGGCACATCCTCCAAATAATTATATGAAAAACTTAACAGCCAGGCCCCAGACCCTAAATTCAGCACTTAATTGAAAGTATTAATGTTAGAGTGAATGCACTTTAGCAAAAAATGTTAACATTTAGTTAATATTTATACCTGCTTCGGTGGCTGCATGGTCCAAAGCGCTACTCTCACAATATACTAGACTGTCGATGACAGAGAGATCGTGGTTCCATCCAGGCCAGGTATACCGAAAGTGTTTTTTCCTAATGGTTTCCCACTTTCTTTCCACACACAAATGCTTGTACATTTCCTCCAAATTAAACCTTACTCATTCCTAACCCACTAGTTCAGTTATTACTTAAGCGTTATGGGTGTGTGAAGTCAATTTTTTTTTATTCTAAGCAAACTTGAATCAAATATATGAAATATTCTCGAAGCTGAATCAAAGTTTGAATAGTTTTTGTTAGTTCTTTAGTTGAAAATATATATATATTATAATGTGGTTATTTATATAACTTAATGTATAAAAATTATTTGGAAAATGTTTTATTGCACAATTGATTTAATATTTCATCTTATTCTTATGAATTAAGTTACTATCAGAACATACAATTCAATTGATTCAGTCTAAAACTTGTCCACTAGACAAAATAATAAATAAGTTTTTTTTAACGAGACTTAGAATGGATGCCAGAGCTGTACTAAGGAGGGAAGTTTTGGGTGTTCAAATCTCTTCTGAAAGTACTATTAGTTATGTAATTTATATTCCTACTCATTGTCTAGGCTAATAACTTATTGGAGTATTTTAACATTAATATCGGCTTCAACTACAATTAGTCAAAGTTTGAACGCTAAAAATGTGTATATGAGCTATCCAGCTATAAACTAATATCGATACAATATTTTTGTAACCCACTTCGGTGGGTGTGTAGTCTAATGCGTCATACTCGCAGTATACTAAACTGCCAATGACAGGGAGATCGAGGTTCAAATCTCGGTTGGGTGTAGGCCTACTGAGGTGTTTTTTTTTACAAAATTGTTCTCCACTCTCCCTCCACACAAATGTGGGTACACTTCCTATAAATATAACCTTCCTAATCCCTAAAACCATTAGCGTAATTGTAAATAAGTGTCTAGCCTGAACAGGTAGTAAGACACAATGCTAAACAAAATAATTATAAATAAAAACTAACCACATAGTTCACATTTGCTGAACCACACCATCACTATTTACTGTTTACAGCCTGTGGCCGGGTTAGTTTAGTAAAATGCTTCCATCTTCCTCTATCAGTCCACCATTCTTCCTTCATTAATAGTGTATGTTCCTCTCCTCTACCTTGCACTCTTTCTGTTATGTGCTTCTCTTATCTCTTTCTTGGTCTCCCTTGCAATTTTTTTCCTAAATACTTCATCTTCATTGTTCTCTTTGGTATTCTCTCCTTTTCAATTCTTACTATATGAACCTACCATCTAAGCCTTGCTTCCTCTACTATCTCATTTACTCCACTATCCTAACTATATTAACATATCATCTCACTCTTGCTTCCTCTACTATCTCATGTACGCCAACATCCTCATTACATGTTCATACCATCTCAGTCTTGCTTCCTCTACTATCTCATGTACTCCCTGTACCTTAACTCTCTCTCGGATAACTTCATTCCTAATCCTGTACCTCCTTGTAACAACTAACATACTCCTCCTTACTGAACCATTTGTTTTAATACATAAAGTAGTTCATCAAAGAAAATAGATTATCATTTGTATGCTATTGAAAAATGAGTAGTGGTGGGAAGACTTCCTCCAGTGTTTGACAACTCCTACCTGAGGGACCATGCTCTTGAAAGACTCCATGATCTTGGAGCTCTTCCTCTCTTGGAAGTAAGAGAACATGCCAGTGATAATAACCACGGCGGCCAGCACCAAGCCCAGGTAGAGCTGCAACAAAATATATCAGATTAAAATAGAAACACAATTATTTTATATTTAGTTATGGTTAGAGATGGGACTCTCAATTCCTAGAACTCAAAATTCTCACAAAACCTTCAAATCCTTAAGGATGTTTGAGATTCAAGGATTCAAGAAAATATCAGATTAAAAAAATAAATCCTTATTTTGAATTGGAATCTGTCTAAGAGCTCTCTTACTGTGTTAAGGTGGTTCAGCCTCAACATAGTTATAGGAAAAACTTAACAACCATACCCTAGACTATTAATTTAACATTTAACTAAACATGTATAAATGTTATAATTAATCCATTATATTAAAAAAAACTTGGCGTTTCTGGTAAGAATCCATAAAAGAGAATTTGAGGCTTTGTCTATTCATGAAACAAAATACTGGTTAAAATAATCCTTGGTTCCTGAGTATATCTTGTCTTGACATAGTAGGCATTGTTCCTGTTTCAAGATCTGAATAATGTAATAAGTGGAGTGGGGGAAACTGCGTTCTTATTCAAATAACAGGTAAATTATATTAATTTATTAACTTAACAGTACCTGGAGTGTTGGGGCTATAATCAAAACACAAATAATAGATTCTGAAATATTTACAACATGAGATAATACAAAAAAATTCTTGAATAAATAACTAATAAAAACAACAAACTAGAAATAAAATATGTATAAACAAAATACCCCTTAAAATAATCGTCACTACCTACAAAGTTCACAATTTACATATGTCACTACTTACATTGTTCACTAGTAACTTATATAATGTTTGCACACCACAGTATGGACTAAAACAGTTGCTAATTACTTTATAGGTTTAATAAATACACATTTTACACCCCAAAGGTGAAATTGGACATTTAATGAATTGGGCAAATTTCTGTCCATTCCGTGAAACGGCTTCTTCACTTGTCCATTTTATGGACCAGGCAAAAACTCATCTATATCATGAATTGGACGAGTGTGTGCCAGGTCCGTAAAATGGACAAGCAAAGAACAGGTTTGGTTCCAGCCTTCAATTGTTTTAGAATGTAAGATTAGGGTTAGTTAGCCTGGGTAAGTTACAATTCTTAGCATATAATATCCAAAAACAAATTATAACTAGCTTATACAAGATAGGACAATAATTTCCAGTTGATGAAATGGGCAAGAGTACATGCAATATTTGCCGAGATCATGAAATGGTCAATATAAGAGGCCAGTCCACGAAATACACAGACATTTTCCCAATTCATGATATCCATACACCATAATCAGGCCAGTCATATAGTCTTCATAAGTGGGGTAATAGTGACTTTTAATAAATGTTTGCCTGTATGCCAGGATTAATTAATTCCTTCTATATCAATGTTTCCCAAACTGTGGTAAGCATACCACTAATGGTACACAATGTATCACTGAGTTTTATAGATAGTAAAATAAAGTTTGATAATAGTAAGTGAGATAAACAAACAACAAAGATGTTGTTGTGATGACATCAGCTTTAAAAACCATTTCATTTTCTGTGTCACGGCTTTGTCAAGCTTACTTACTACATTTTATTCAAACTTGGGACATCCGTTTTTACTTTAAAAGATAGCAGGTGTTTATCTTTTATTTTTATTTTTTTTAGAAGAAGTGGACAAGGTACGTTGGCTAGGCCATGGCCCCCTGAAAGGGATATGAGACTGACAAAAGTTTGGGAAACCAGGGGTGTACGCAGGATTTTATCTCTGGGGATGATAGAACTTTGAACCAAGAAGTATTAATCAGAAAAAGCTATAGCTAGACACACACCTCAAACAATGACTCTTTAAAACTAACAAAATAAAATTGACAATAATAGTCAAAGAAACGTCTGTGTTTTCTGTTTCTTCTTTTGTTGGTAGATAATGCTATGGATTATTTTTAATTTGGAAGGGGGGATGTATGGATGTATATCCCTCATCATCTCTTCTGTGTACACCCCTGTGGGAAACATTGTTTTATACTACACTTAAATAACGAAAATTTGCAAAGAGAACAAAACTTCTTTCTCCCTTTTACATTGCTTAACACCGTTTCTCTTCTATTTCACACCTATTTGCCTCCCTTAGTACAAAACTTCAGGGAAAAAGGGGTAGTATAGCCCCATGTATCTTCCCTTGTTCAACATGATTGTACATAAATTAATTCATTACGTTCTAATTTTACTCTTGGGTATACCTCAGTTTTAGCTTATGTGGTGCTGACTGACAGTTCACAGCTGACTTCTGACAGTCAACATTTAGGTATATACCTAAATTTTGACTGTCAGAAGTGACAACTGCTAAAGACATGTTTTTTGCAGATCATATGGTTCGGCATAGGGATACATAATTTGGTCTGGTAGCTTTTTAAAGCCGTCAGAAGTCAGCTGTGAGCTGTCAGTCAGCACCACATAAGCTAAAACTGAGGTATAGTTGTAATAACAATGACTTAGATCTGACACCTTAGCTCAGTCAGTAGTGTGTCTGCCTACTGTGCCAAGATACCAGGGGTTCGTTTCCCGGTATAGATGAGAAACTTATCAATGGAGAAATGTGGGCCTTTCTGCTTTCACAGTTATGAATTGATGGCCATGGGCTTGATGTTGTGTTTGTTCTATATTTAAGTTATTTTAAAAGTCAAGTGGTGATAAAATCATTTGGTTCAGAAAGCGCACGTTAAATACCTCAAATAAATGAAAATAACAACAATAATAACTTACGTTTTCCTCATCTGGCTTGTCGCTTGTAGCGGCTAACATGACATAGGACATTAGGGAGAGGAATGTCCCTGCCCACAGCAGGAGGGAAAACCCTCCAAACAAGTTCTTGCAGAACTTCACCCATTCTGGCTTTACCTTGGGTGGAGTTAAAGTGTTCAAACCGTCTCTTAGCAAAATCTCTTTAGATTTTGCATGAGTTAGCCCCTGAAACAAATTCAGTAACATTATTTAGTTTTTTTTTTTTCAAAAACTCAAGTTAAAAATCTCATTTATTTAAATATCTAGAGTCTACAACCCATAAATGGTGTGGTCGGGCCAAAAAAAATAGTAGCCTTTGTAGATTTATATGAGATATTTTCATTATTTAAATATCTATTAGATCCTGAAAGCTATATATATATAAAAAATTAAAACATCCATCGATATTAGCTCTCCTAAAGGTATAGAGTGATTATAAAAACAACTTGTAGTTCAAGTTCAAGAGGTAAGCTACCAAAAATCCCTGCTAAGTGCTAACACATTTTTTCACAAAACGAGGTTTATCTGGTTTTTGCACCGACCCCCTCAAATGTTAATGGTAGCTGAGGTGATGACAATTAGATGTTTCACTTAGGTTAAATATTGACAAAACCTTTAAAAGTACACAGGTTTGGTATTTACTAATTAACACAAAACTATGTTTAATGACCCTATACATACACAGACTTTAAAACATAGTTTAAATATTGACATTTTTCATTGTGACTTTTTTTTTTTAAATAAACATTTTGGTAGATCAGTGAGAGTATAGGGGACACGAGGAGAAAAGGTCAGTCATTTTGCGGTTTTTATAGCAAAACTTTTTTCTTTTTGACAAACTAAATAAAATATTGCTTTAGTAGAAACATATAGGGCCAGTTTCATAGTCAGATTTAGTACACCTAAAGTGCGAGTCGATACTAAATACAGGACGACACCTACCTAGACAAATGGAATGGGCCAGTTTCGCATATGAAACTGGCCCATTCTATTCAATTAAGGTAGGTGACGTCTTGTATTCAGTATAGCGCCGCACTTGAGGCGTACTAAATCTGACTATGAAACTGGCCCATAGTTTAGTTTTCTTCACATGATGATATCAACAATTGTTAAATATCTTTCATGAGCAAATTAGCATTTGATGAGAAACTTTTTAAATGAAGAGAAAAAGTTGTCATTAAATTCCAGGATACCCTTGACAGATATTCAACAACTTCTGATATCACCATGTAGAGAAAATTAAACTCTATGGGTCAGTTTCCTAGTCAGATTGAGTAGGCCTCAAGTGCAGCGTTGTACTAAATGCAGAACAATACCTATATAGACCACAATGGAATGGATGTACTCAATCTGACTATGAAACTGGACCTATGTTTCTACTGGAGAAATGTTTAATTCATTCAAGCAAAATAAAGTTTTGCTATAAAAATTGAAAAAAACAAAACAAAAAAACTGTGCTTTTCATGCATTTCCAACACTTCCACATTAAGACCTATACAAAAGGTAACTGGTATAGAGGCATAGAGTGGATATTTTTGAATCAAATAATGTGATTTAATAGGGGGGCCAAAACATCAATTTTACTGGCATTTGTATTTTCCTGCTCCCCTGTTTGTTCTCCTACTAACGGAGAGCTCCATCCACTAACGTCTATCAAATGAAGATATGACGTACCAATATGTGAAAGTAGAGCTAGGAGATTTTCTAGCTGTCAGATACGTACATTCCTAGGAAAATTGAAGTATACCTGTAGCTAGTAATAGATCGTGAAAATCAGTGCTTTTCGGATGACTTAATAATGTTTCGTACTCTTCAACGTTCAGTGAGCAAAGTTATTTCAGGTAAAGGAATGGGCAATTCGATATAATCAAATGTGATCACAAGAGAGTTTTATTTATTTAACTTTGATTTGTGATCAGCACAATTAAAATCATTGACATAATCCTTTTATAGTTCTGCTAAACAAATAAGCTAACAAATTTATAAGGTTTCAGAATGTGTATGCACTACTATCATGATTAGACCTAGATAATAATTATCAAACCATTCAACTTCAGAATTGAGGGCAGGTTCATACCACTCTAGTTTGCCCATCTCTGTGGAACATTTCTAAATAAAATATAAACTACTAATAAAGTTCGATAGTTAAGAAACATAAATGAATAGTAAGGCTTATTTGCGTTTCAAATATTGATGTTAAACCTAATTAAATACATATTTTTTTTACAAATTAAAATGATTATATTTTTTGTTTAGTTTAGGTTGAAACTTCCCCATTATAATAAAACTATGAATGTTAATTATTTGATCATCCACATGGGTGGTCGCATGGTCTAACACGTCATTCTTGTGTTATTATTATTATCACCGCATCTTACTACCCGTTCAGGTTATACGCACTTACGCTAATGTGTAATGGTAGGGTATTTGTGAGATGAAATGGAGGACCTACAGTTTAACGTGGGATCCGAACCACGGTGGAAGCCTGGCATTCCACACATCTGGATCTGGATTTCCGACGACAGGGAGATTGGGGTTTGAATCCCTGTCAAGTGTACTTGGAATGTTTTTCTTAAAATGATTTCCTACTTTCCCTCCACACAAATTTGGGTACATTTCCTCTAACACAAACTTAATCACAGTGTTTTATTAGGATTTTGTGGAAAAGGGGGGGCCCAACATTCCACAGCCCTAAGCCCCCCCTAATTCTCTAAGCATCCTTGAGTATAGAAGAGCTTATTTACACTCAGCCTTGTGGGTAGACTACAAATGATGAGGATCTACTTGAATAAAGCAGTAACAGCTCCGGTCTAGAAAACCGAGATTAACGGCCGGAGGGTTCTTTTTCTGGGTCAATGGTGACACAAAGGTATACCATTTGTACATTCATGCATTTATAATAAATGTAAACTAATCACTTGGTTCATTTTTCTTCCGAGGGCTGGCCGAGATAAGATAACTAGCATCTGGTATCTCTTAGTCCAAATAGAAGCACCTACAAGAGCTTACAAACAGTTTACTATGCAAATCAAAGCCTGCTTCAATAATATCATAAGATAAATAATTTCATTAGTTATTAGTAAAAACAATCATTTAATGTCATTAAAGTTATTCACAATCCAATTTTCATAAGAAGGCCTTTTATAAAATACAAGCTTTTTTTTACAACAAAAATTAATAATATTCTAGAATGTTATTGGTGTTATTTTTTATGTTGATAACTATCAAACGTGACAGTTTCATACTACATGACTTGACAGTATGTGAAAGTAGATTTAGTAGCTTTTCAAGCTGTCAGATAAGGCTCTCCCTATAATAATTGGACAGTATCTTTATTTCCTTTCTGCGATTGTTACTCACATTGTTGAGGTGAGTGCCGAACCGCCGGCATAGTTCCTCTTTAGAGATTTGGTGGAAGTCAATGTCCAACTCTTCTTTTAGATCAGCGAGACTTTCAGCCTTTTTATGCTTTTCCTTTGGACGGGACTGTAAAGAAAATACATATACATAAATATATACATATTCACTAAACAATGACACAACAATGCATGCTTCAAAACAAGAGTTATATGTAATGTGTAAGAGTAATCTTGATTAAACATAAATACACCAAAACCCGCTTAGGTTGTCGAATTGTCCAAGCCGGCACTCTTACAATAGGCTGGACTGCTGATGACAGGGAGATCGGGGCTCAAATCCAGTTTGGCTGTATTGAGGCTGTTTCTCCTTAAACGGTTTTTACCAATCTCTCTCCACACAAGTGCAAGTAATTTTTACTTTCCATATTTTTTCAAATAAAATAAAATGCCAAGGTTTTTAATGCTACAAGAAAATGTTGGTAACATTTCCTTTGATTTTGACATAAACCAAATTTTGAAATAACAAGCCACCTCTGAAATAATACTGGGGGGGGGG
>CABFWB010000606.1:98881-129459 GCA_902151455.1 Timema bartmani | reverse complement strand
TGGGAGACTGGCCGGTGATAGTTGTTGCTCCGTGTGGACGAAACAATATAAACATGTGATTATCCAAGCAGTCGCCGTGTGTGCAACTACGCCACAAATCGCCAATAGCGCATCATTTCTGATCGAATGTTGGCGGGCCGGGCGACTCAATCGCTTCGTGTGAAACCCCCAATCACCTCCGTGTTAATCAACAGAACGATCGTCAGCCAGCGATTGTTGCCGACGATAGTTGCCTAGTGTGAAACGGCTCTAACAAAGACAGTAATTTTTTTATAGGCTTACAACATAAAATTGTAAGATATTTGAAAATTAGCAGCGATCTTTCTTTCTTCTTTATCTTAAGATGATGTTTCGTGGTTTTCTTTACCTTCTTTATTATTGTTATGACAAAGAGTGGTTGTAGGTGAGGGAGTATAAGCTTTGACAGAATAGAGAAGTAGTTCCGGAAAACGATACAAATCATTGTATTTTCCAAGCCGTGTGGCTTGACAGCGAATGATACCACCTCGTTGACTGGGGAACACCGTCAAAGATAAGGGGATAAAAATTCCTTGGATAAGACGAGGGGGAAGGGCCGGGATTATCGCGATTTACTACGCGTCCGGGCTATAGATGATACATTAATGGGGTGGAGACGAGGAAGGTAGATTTAGAGGAAGTGTACTTGCATTCGCGTGTAGGCCAAGTTGGAAACCATTTAGGGAAAAAACCTCAGTATACCCAAACGGTTTTCGAACCCCGATCTACCCATCATTGGCAAACCAGACTATATGAGTTTGACGTTTAGTCCGCATGCCTCACCCATGCAGATAGGGGGAGGACTCTAATAAATTATAGCTATAAAAATTTAAGAGATTGAAAATTATGTATAGGTACGGCCAAATCTTACACAATTTTTCACGCCGGTGGGCACATGGTCTAAATGTCGAGATTGATTTAGTCCGGGCTAACGGTGATGTGGAGGGTCGTGGTTTGAATCTCAGCTGAGTATACTGTGTTTTTTTAACCCTAAATGGTTTCTCCACACAAATAAGGGTACATTTCCTCCTAGTCTCACCTCCCTAATCCCTAAAACATTAGCGTAACTAATATGAATGCGTTCAACCCAAACGAGCAGTGAGACGCGACGAAAATAAATAAATACAGTAAAACGCCAAACCAACCGAATCACCCCAACCAAGACGTTATTCCTGTCCTCAATGCAGTGCTTCCCAACCAGGGCTCCGTGAAAATTTGCAAAAGCTTGCTTTTTATTGGTCTGTCCATAATGTTTGGACAGTGTGGACATAAATTAAGAGAGCTCGCTTACCTGAAGAAGACGGAGTACAGAAGGATAGTAATTAGTTAATGGACATAGGCACTACATACTCTAGAAATATTTTATTTAAAAGTATGAGCTAATTACTATTATTTACTAACCCTACTACCCGCCTCAATGGCGTAGCTAGCTAACGCGCTGGTTTCGTGTTGAACTACTGCTGAGGACGGGGAAATCGAGGCTCGAATCTCGCTCGGGTGAATAGGGGGTGGTTTTTTTCCAAAATGGTTTTCCACTCTCTCCCTCCACCCAAATGTGGGTTCACTTCCTCTATATTCAACCTTCCCAATTCTCAACCGAGTAGCGTAATTAGTACTTAAAGAGTATAACCCGAACGGGTAGTAAGACGCGGTGCTAAATAATAGTAATAATAAAAACTAACCCTACTGGCCTACTCGTCTATTTTGTAATCCATCACCGTCGAACCTAATGTGTGTCATTCAGTTAGGGGTTCATCTTTCATATGTTTTATATTGCCAAACCCTTCCTTCACCTCTGACAAGACGTGTATTAATCACAACTTGTGAATGTGAGGAATGCCAGGCCTCCACCGTGGTTCGGATCCCACGTTAAACTCTAGGTCCTCCATTTCATCTCACAATCACCCTACCTTTGCACATTAATGTAAGTGCGTATAAACCCGAACGGGTAGTAAGACGTGGTGCTAATAATAATAATAATAATAATAATAATAATATAATTATTATTATATTATATAATTATATTATAATAATAATATAATTATTATTATATTATATAATTATATTATTATTATACGTTATAAAAGTAATTTTTTCACGGATAAGAATGGGCTATTTTTTTAACCCAATCATCCGAAGTTTCAATTATATGAACCACCTTTGACACGAAACAATTCGGATGATCGGCATTCTACTGTAATGTTCCAAGTTCCATTAGAAACCAGTTTATCCGAAATAATCCCGGTTTTACCGTATCCGGAACAGTCTCTCGACTTAAAAAAAAACCTTCTAAGATCCAGAGGCTCGCAAGCAATCATAAAATCTCAAAACAAACCAATATTCTTGATTTATTTTTAACAAGTTCTAAGCCTTATTCTTTGTTTATAAAACTCCATGACGTCAGCCCGCAGTCAAGCCATACCGAGCGAAAGGACGCAGTCGGTTGACGAAGAAAGCGCCAACATCTGTGGATAGAGGGTGTCATGTTGGTAGCACAACGAACCTTCCGGTCGTTGATCTCAGTTTTATAAACCGGAACATGTAATGTTTCATTCAATTATTTCCTCATTTGTCCTCACGAGACTGAGTTGATTCAGTTATAGACCCACTGCTTCACCGCGTATTAATACCCGTTCGGGCTATTATTATTATTATTATTAGTGTTCTGTCTTACGACAGGTCCATTCCTTTTTTCACTGAGCTTAGACTGCCAAGCGCCCTGTTCTCGGCTTCGTCCTTCAGCTGCCAGAATGTTCTTCTTTCCTTCAAGTCATCTAATATTTGAGTCCTTCGCCTTCCCAAGCTCCTCTTTCCCTCAACCTTTCCTTCTGTGACGTCGTGCAGAAGACAGTATCTCCTAAGGATGTGTCCAATCCGGTTTGCTTGCTTTATACCAAATAATCACATCCAAAATGGTTACCGTATATTCTTACCCATGCATAATGTATATAATAATTACCCTAAATGTGTTTTAGATGCGGAATATTGAATTTAGAGGAAGTGTAACCAAATTTGCATAGAAGGTGATTGGAAAACCATCAAGAAAAGTCATCCTTTACCCCTCCCTCCCCAAAAAAGTTTTTTTTTACATTGGTTCTATCTAACACCCACCTCAGTGGCGTAGTTAGCTAACGCGCTTGTTTCGTGTTGAGTTAGACTGCCGAGGACGGGGAGGTCGAGGTTCGAATCTCGTTCGGGTGAACTGGGGGTGGTTTTTACTCAATGGTTTTACACTCTACCTCCACGCAAATGCGGATTCACTTCCTCTATAGTCAACCTTCCCAATTCCTAACCCATTATCGTAATTAATACTTAAGCGTGTAACCCAAACGTGTAGTAAGACGCGGTGCTGAGTATTATCCTATCTAACGATGTCCACCATATTGGAATTTACAGCTTTGAGAAATTTTAGAAATAAAAGAAAATAGTTTTTTTAAACATATGTTTTATAATTTTCAAAACAATTTTTTTACTGAAAATGCTTAACATTATTGCATATCTCTTTAATAGCTCACTTAATAGAAGAAAGATGGAATAGCACGTTTTCTTCTACATTCAATATTTTACAATATTTTGTTTTAGTTGAAGTGTTTTTTTTTTAATCCAGCCCCGCAAAGATTCTGAAGTCTCAAAGAGCCCTTGAAGGGATCTCTTGGGGAGTCCCAGGGCTCTAAGAAGCATACTTTGAGAAACCCTGCCTTAGAGCATTCGACCACCAAAGCGGGTAGTACAAACTGTAATTAAATGTATTCTCACGACATATCGCGTGTGTCAAAAAAAAAATTCCATCCCTAACAATGAACAATTCCGAGACTACGAACTATCCGGAAATTCGAATATCCAGATTGGACCTGTTCCTACCAAATTCGGCTGGACGAGTTTCTGGTGCATGTGTGGAAACAGCTTTTCTTCGAATGTCTGAATGGAGCGATGGATGTAAAGCACATGTAACGAACGTTTGACAGGTATTTGGCGACATGTCGAGTATGACCTGGAATATCCGGAGGAGGGGACGGGAAGGAGCGATTCTTGACAGTTACAAGACAAAGAGAGAGAGGAAAGAACGTGAGATGGAGCGTGCGAGCGAAGTAAAGCGAGCTCTGGCAAAAACATATTCTGCGAGAATGCCAAGGAACAGAAATATGGCCGAGTGCGCGATGGACGGCAGATTTCTTGGCCCGTGGGGCAGCTGTTCCAGATCTAAAATTAGTTATCTCTCGTGAATAATATGTCGCTGGACCGTGGGGAGACACACGACAGTCTCTACCAGAAGTTGAAACCCTCGAGAAGGTCGCGTGGAAAATTAAAATAGGATATTTAAACTAATATAGACTAATTGAGAGCTCTTTATACATTGAATGTAATGTTGTGATCTCATTATACAATTAATGTAATGTTGGGACCTCACTATACAATGAATGTAATGTTGAGACCTAACTATACAATGAATGTAATGTTGGGACCTCATTATACAATGAATGTAATGTTGGGACCTCACTATACAATGAATGTAATGTTGAGACCTAACTATACAATGAATGTAATGTTGGGACCTCATTATACAATGAATGTAATGTTGGGACCTCACTATACAATGAATGTAATGTTGAGACCTAACTATACAATGAATGTAATGTTGGGACCTCACTATACAATGAATGTAATGTTGAGACCTAACTATACAATGAATGTAATGTTGGGACCTCACTATACAATGAATGTAATGTTGAGACCTAACTATACAATGAATGTAATGTTGGGACCTCACTATACAATGAATGTAATGTTGAGACCTAACTATACAATGAATGTAATGTTGGGACCTCACTATACAATGAATGTAATGTTGAGACCTAACTATACAATGAATGTAATGTTGGGACCTCACTATACAATGAATGTAATGTTGAGACCTAACTATACAATGAATGTAATGTTGGGACCTCACTATACAATGAATGTAATGTTGAGACCTAACTATACAATGAATGTAATGTTGGGACCTCACTATACAATGAATGTAATGTTGAGACCTAACTATACAATGAATGTAATGTTGGGACCTCACTATACAATGAATGTAATGTTGAGACCTAACTATACAATGAATGTAATGTTGGGACCTCACTATACAATGAATGTAATGTTGTGATCTAGCTATACAATTAATGTAATGTTGTGATCTCATTATACAATGAATGTAATGTTGGGACCTCACTATACAATGAATGTAATGTTGTGATCTAGCTATACAATTAATGTAATGTTGGGACCTCACTATACAATGAATGTAATGTTGTGATCTAGCTATACAATGAATGTAATGTTGTGATCTAGCTATACAATTAATGTAATGTTGGGACCTCATTATACAATGAATGTAATGTTGTGATCTAACTATACAATGAATGTAATGGTGTTACCCCACTCAATGTCCAAAAGGAGCTTGTCGCTTATTTGCTTGGAATAGACCATTCCAGTCAAATTGATAATAATTGATAAATGAGGCCGGTTTGAACCGATCTAGAGTGATCATATCCGACTCAGTGGGCGGTACCTGATTTAACTTTACGCGCTTCATTTAGTTTCAACTGGACTGTTGGTTCGAACCAGTTGGCGATAAGCCCAAGACTTGAAGTAAAAGTTTTCCAAACATTCAACAGATATGTATTTATTTTCTAAAGTAAAAAAAATATTTCAAACGAAGTTTCTCGGTTCGATAGAGAAATACACTCATCAATGAGCAGGTGGACTAAGTGTCAGGCTCGTCTGGTCTTGATTACACTTGACGGGAAGTTGGGGGTTTGAATCTCGTCTGGGAGTTTCAAATTTTTTTTATGAAAGTTTTTCCACTCATCATACATGCAAATACAGCTACTTTTATACTCAATTTTATCGTTCTTTATCTCTACCGCTTTAGTGATTATTTCTATGTCCAGACGTGAAGTAAAAAAAAGTCTACAATCTACTTGATATCTGCAGTTGTAGCCTACATTTTGATAGTTATTATCAATACTTATAAAATAATACTAACAATGTAATAAAATGTAATCAAGTTGACTGCAAAATAACATATTTATATTTTCTAAAAGTTCCTTACAACCCAAATCCTTCTACACAGCTATATAGTCCAATTTTGAAAGGAAGAGCCCTTTAGAAAAAAACACTTTTTTTTTGCTGTGAGCATTGATTATATTTTACTATATTATTAGTGTTGTTTTATAGGTATTGATAATATCTACCAAAAGTGACAGCTTCAGATCACAGGATTCTATGTATGAATATATGAAAGTATATTTAGAAATTGTTCTACCTTTCCTATGAAAATCGAGCTGTACAGTACCTACAACGTCAAGCAACCCATGTTGGGAATTGGTGAGAAAGTGTCACAAAGGAATGCAAAAACATTCACACTTCTAAGAATGCGATAAAAAAAAAGTCCCTCCCCTCACCCTGTCCATGTGAATGAATGTCAACCAACTCCAATCCAACTCGGGTGTGTGTGAACCCGCTTCGGTGGTCACGTGGTATAAGGTGGGGTTGAAGGGGACGTGGAAAAATGCCAGTGTTTTTGCAGTTTTTATATCAAAACTCTTTTAAGCCTAAAATAAGTAAAATATTACTATAGTAGAAACATAGAATTTAATTTTCTCCACATGGTGATATCAACAGTTGTTGAATATATGTCATGAGCATAACAGACTTAGATGAGAAACCTTTTAAATGAAGAGAAAAAGTTGTCATTACATTCCAGGATACGGTACCCTTGACAAATATTCAACAACTGTTGATATCACCGTGTGAAGAAAATTAAACTCTTACGTTTGTACTGGAGCAATATTTGATTTCTTTTGAACGTAAAAATGTTTTGATACAAAAACTGCTAAAAATATTTACCATATTTTGCATTTCCTTCCAGTCAACCCTTTGGCGTCACTCTCACCATAAAAGATTAGACTGCCGATGACGGGGAGATCGGGGTTTGAATCACGGTCAGATATACTTATAGTGGCTTTTCCTAAATGGTTTTCCATTCTTCCTACATGCAAATAAAGATACACTTCCTTTAAATTCAACCTTCCTCTTCCTTATAACACATTTGCATAATTAGCAAAGAAGCATACAACCCGAATGGGAAAAAGGATGAGGTGACAAAAAACAAAACAAATTAAGGCCCTTGGCCCTGTCAAGTGTAAGTTTAAAACCTATTTTGTGGGATGGTGGACGAGACCAAAGTATCCTTCCGCGCCAACAAGAACAGATGGATCACGGAAACAGTAGATTTCAGGACAGGTTTTGCAGAAAAATCATACGTTTGGAAATATCAGTTTTCTCGAGAACGAGTGAAATTTCTATAGTAATATTTTCAACACCTCTTCTAAGATAATGTATCAATGTTTATTAGGTGTTACATTTTCTTATTTTTTGTTATGCAACCGGTAGTTTTCTATTGAAAAATGTCAAAATTATTGATATTTGATTACTGTTAAAATTGTAGAGGACGTATGTATATAATGGCATTTTTAAACTCATTTTAAATATTTTCACTTCAATTTAAATAAAATTGTGGGGTTTTAAAGATTCCAGGATACTAAATTGGATTCGAGATTCGAAAGAAAATTTAAGATTTGTATTCGAGATTCGCATTCAAGAAATATATGATGTGGCCCATTAATTAAAACCTACTAACCTAGTTATTCAGGTTTTACCAATAAATAATTTAAACCTCAATAAATCTGATATTTGTATATAGCAATTGAAATATCCGAGTTAGTCCTAAGCAATGTTTATTTTTCAACAAAAGTTTGCTATGGCCTTGTATACATACTCCTTAAGCTCCGTATTCTTATAGACCTTAAGTTCGCATGATTTTTTATTTTTTTCACTCCCTCAGTGCCTTTAATCACGTGATATCGTGTAAACCAATTGGGAAGTAACACAAATATATCTTTAAATCTTAGACCAGCTAGCCCTTTTTAATGTTAACATTTTTAGTTAAAAAAATAATTAAACTAATTCTTTTTAAAGTTTTTAGGAATTTCTACTAAAGATGGATCAATAAAAATACGACACTTTTAGTAAACGGTGACAGTTTCATTCATCATCCCTTGTTTGTCCACCTACGATTGGTCATGTGTAGCCTTTCGTAACAGATGAATCCATCTTCTATAAAGTGGTACAGACATACTGATCTAGACTCTGTGGATAAAATAATTTGTTAATTTGTTTATCAGAAGGAATTCTCTTCTACCCTGGAATAAATTTACCCTTTCTTTAGATTTATTTAATATTCCTTTTGATATTTTCGACTATGATACGATTAAAAACCAACTCCAAATATCTTATAAAGATATCCAATTTTTTTTAAATTGCCAGGAGAAGATTACTTCAGGTAGTTTCTGAAGACATCTACTTACTAAAAAAAATATCTAGGTTATGATAAATAAATAGCTTCTAAAGGTCACCCAAATTTCAAAATTTCTGAGAGATTACTACAATAAACACTAGCTAAACTCGGGTAAGGACTATTTCAAATAGCTTCAGGGGATACTCTTTGGCATGTGGGGAGGAGAGTGGAGAGATAAGCCCTTCAATTTTATTTTTTTATAAACCCCACCCCCATTATACAAATAATGTTTCCCCACCATTGCACTAAAGCGTTGAAAACAATTTAAAACTCGTTATAACAACCTACTAAGAGTGAATATAACCAGCACGTAATAGCTAATCTGTAGCTCGGTACCGGCTAATTATACGTTATTGAAACCGACAGTACAGGCGGCCTATGTCTGGTGAGAGAGAAGAGAACCATCGGACCACGAACATCCTGCGGCGATTGAGAGAACTAACCTCAAAACCTTTACAAGTTCCATTTTCATAGTAATATGATCTGTGATAGCAACAGCCAGGGTTGCCTCTGTTTGGTTGCTATAAAATTCCCTGCATTTTCCAAAAGAAATTCTAATTTTTCCAGACAACTTAGATTAAAGAACAGAAAAATAAAATTTCATAGTTAATAAAATTGACAAATTGTGAAGTCATATTAGGCCTATTGGTGTTTTAATGAAACGGGACACTTTTGAGGTCATGTTACGCGACGCGTTATTTCAGAAAGTGGGTTAGGGGAAGAATAAGCCATGTGTTCGAATCAGCGCGCCTAATTTTCCAGTTAGCTTTATTCTATATTTATTTATTTAAAGCTTGCCATAAGCGTAGGGAGAATTTAATTCGGGGGTGAGGAGGGTTCAAAAGCGTAGGTTTATGACATGATGTTGAGACTTACTATAAAACCCTAAGAAATAAGCGTAAGGTTATTTTATACAGTTGTGAGGAAACTTTGTGTACGAAGGCTCGAGGGAGGGAAGGGGCAAGTAACATACAAATATTCAGGGAATTTTTTACCCTCGTCTTCCCCAGTTAATGTTATAAAATTGGATGCTCCTAGAAGCTATTTGTAATATTCCTCGTTTGGAGAATTTTTAAAAATTATACTCTTTTAACAGACATTTAGAATAATTACACACCCTCACCCCCACCCCAGATTTTTTTAAAGTTTGGATATTTCTAGAGAATATTTGGAGCAATTCTCCTTCAGCAAATTTTTGAAACTTTTTGATGCCTCTAAAAGCTGCTCAGCAGATTTTTTTTAAAATTAGTTACCCTAGGATCTATTTGAAGTGGTCCTCACCCAGAATTCTTTTGAAATTTGGAATGCCCTAAAAGCTATTTAGAGTGTTTTCCGAAAATCAGATATCTTCAAACGCTATTTGAAGTGGTCTTCAGGCACCAAATTTTTAAAATTTGATGCCCTTAGAAGCTATTGAAAGTGATCTTTCACCAACACATTTTTGAAAAAAGAATGCCTTTAGAAGCTAATTGGATCTGTCTTCGCTTGGATTAAAAGAATATTACACCCATAAATAAACTATTTGGAGTAGCCCTCTACAGGTATCTCTTTTAAAAATCGGATGCCTCTAGAAGCCATTTAGAATGATATTCACCTGATTTTAAAAAAAATTAAAAACCTCTAGAAGATATTTGAAGTGGTCTTTCCCTGGTAAATTTTTGAAAAGTTTACGCCCTTATAAGCTATTTTAAGTTTGATACAAGGCCATCTTTAAGCTTTTTCTCCAGTTTTCCGGATGTCTGATGGATTACAGAAAAGTTACTAGATCTACTTTCACGTATTCATACATCAAGTCATATGATCTGCAGCTGTTCCTTTTGATAGAGATCAACAATAACTATAAAATAACACTAATAATACAACAAAATCTAAAATGCTAATATCGTTGATCATAATAAATACGTTTGTGTTTTATAAAAGTTCCTTCTTAAGAAAAGTATATTAAGTATTATATCCTTATAAAATATTCCGCTTTAATTTACCGGGAAAAAGATCGAAACGTTGTTGTTTTTATGTGAAACAAATTCTTGAAATAAAGCTTCTCGCGACGGGGGACTAAAATCAAGCACATCTATTGTCTCCTCTGCCTGTGGTGGGGACTTCGGGGTTCGAATACTGACCAGGTGTACTGAAGGTGGGGCTTTTACTAAATGGTTTCCCACTCTCCCTTCACGCAAATGCAGGTACATTTCCTTTGATTCTACCCAATTATTAGTGTACAACTGACCACGTGTAATCCGTTCGGTTGGTAAAGACCCTGAATAAAGAAATTGAAATTACAACTATAAACTATTTTTAAAATGTCAACTAACATTTTCCAATTATAAATGATTTATTATTAATTATTTATTAATTTATTTATTATTTATTAGATTAGGTTATAAGGACTACAAGAATACAGAGCTTACAGGAGGAGCATGTAGACGAGGTTTTAAGGACTAGAAGGATATATTATTACGGAGCATGTATGTAATGTTGTGGCGAGCAAGTGTGTCCCGTGGCTTGGCTGGACATCGGTAAAATTCCAGGTTGTGCAACCACACCACAGGAAGCTAGGTAAAGCAGTCACAGTCGCTCGAGCAGCCGAAGGTTATAAATAGCATGGTTTATAAGTGGATCAAGTTGGCAGGCCACCATTGCGAGAATACTTCGTTCTTAAAAAAAAAAAAGGAAGAAACATGATTTATTTTAATAAATTGGGAACCCTTATTTTCCTGCTACATAAGTTGAAAGCCTTTAAAAGCAAAGCGTAATATTAAATTACTTACATTAATTACGATTGAATAATTATAAACTAATATCAACTAATATGTATTTTTAGCAATACATTGATGTTAAGCATCGCATTAATTGCACGAGTGCAAAATATTAGTCCCCGTTCGGAAACGTCCTAGGATAAACCTAAGAATACTCCAACCCGTTTGAAAACGTGCTTATATCAACCGGAGAATACTTTCAACCCGTTCAAAAACGTGCTTATATCAACCGGAGAATACTTCAACCCGTTCAAAAACGTGCTCATATCAACCGGAGAATACTCCAACCCATTTGAAAGCGTGTTCATATCAACCGGAGAATACTCCGACCCATTCGAAAACGTGCTTAATTTCAACCGGAGAATACTCCAACCCGTTCAAAAACGTGCTTATATCAACCGGAGAATACTTCAACCCATTCAAAAAGTGCTCATATCAACCGGAGAATACTGTATCCCATTCTAAAACGTGCTCATATCAACCGGAGAATACTCCAACCCATTCGAAAACGTAATCAAATCAACCGGAAAATAATCTAACTCTTGAAATTGTGCTCAAATCAACCTATATTACTCCAACCTGTTATAAAATATATTCGAATCAGCCAACCATTCTAAAACGTGCTCAAATCAACTCCAACCTGTTCTGAAACTTTTTCGAATCAACTAGAGAATATTCAAAACCGTTCTAAAACGTACTCGAATCAACCGGAGAATACTCCAACCCATTCTAAGCTATACGCGAATCAGCCAAACGGTATAAAACGTGCTCAAATCAACTCCAACCTGTTCTAAAAAAAAATGAGAATCAACTGAAGAATATTCCAACCCGTTTTAAAACGTACTCGAATCAACCGGAAAATACTCTAACCCGCTCGAAAACGTGCTCAAATCAACCGGAGAATACTCCCAACATATTCGAAAACGTGCTTTGGACATTTACTCCTTCACGAGAGGTGAAGTAATGGGAGTATTTGTTGATAAACAAAGAAAATGGCGCCAAGTGGACCTTAAAAGTTTGTTATGGCATACGGTCAAACCAAGTATTTTGATAATATAAATTGTTAAATGTCAAAAAATAATAAAACAACTAACTTGGCTTTTAAAAACAAAGTTATCCATCGGGTAGTGACCATCTCTCAGTCTTTTGGAATCTTGGTTCTAAAATATCTAAGAATAAACCCCACATGAACTTTCAGAGTGGATTGATTAAGTTTACGATCACACTAGCGATTTTTTGTTCCTTAAAAAAAATACATTCGCTACCACAAAGCTACCATCGGTGGACACTCGGACTAATGTCAGGCTAATCTAGTTTGGTTGGCCGGAGGGAGTTCGAATCCCGGTCGGACTTAGGCTTACTGAGTGTATTTGCCCCCAAAATGGGTCATATATATTTTTTCTTTTTTGTAAGTATTGTTTGATCTCGTTTTGATTCTTACTACAGAATACACCTATATATATATATATTTATTGGCACAGTCCTTACGAGAAAAATGTTGAAGAATATAAAGTTTAGTTTTAGTTTTTGGGGAAAAAAAATGTTGGAAAGGCTTTGGTCTCTAGCTGGATGATCCACCGAAACTTCCGAAGTCATCTCTGCCCAGTGTCATGAATTGCTAAAAGGCTGCGCTAGTAGTAGCAATTGATAGGATATAAAAGATATACAGATAAATACTTTATTTATGAAATACTACTGTACTGTATGTATAATATTTCTGAGTAATTTGTACAAGCATAGATGTAGTTTTAAATGTGATGAAAAAAGCATGTGTATTATAACATAATAATTATGTGCGGATTGTTAAAGTGCATTTTTAAACATTGGGTCGACATCAAATTAAAATGCAGAGAGAAATTAATGTTTGGATCACCTATTATGTTAACATTTTGTCTCATTTATCTAATCTAGCATCCTCAAATGAATACGTACTGCCAGATTTTCATCGCCCCCAAAACAATCTGATGAAATCTTCAAAACAGCGCTCAAGATTTATCATGGGTCGCTAGAATTCCCTAGCCATTATAAATTCAGACAGCCCCGCGTTTATGATTGCATATGGGTTACGTATATTCATAAAGCTGTGCGGCCCCGTGCTTCTGTCAACATGCCAACAGCGAGCTAGGGTAGCCCAGACGAAGACAAACAACTAGGTTAGAGCTGGATAACACTTGTAATTAATGCTACCACTATGTATACCCTTTCAATCCTTTGAGAAAGTGAAACAAAATGTTTATTTATATACCTTGATCTATATTTCTGATACGGAGACAACTACAGATTTATTCAATGATTAAATAATTCAAGGGAGGGAATGCAATTCTCTTTTTGATCCATGTAATTAATTGTATTGTTACTATGATTACAATGCTAAGACTTGATAATAGTTATTTAAAATATGTAAAATCATATAGTTCAATAATATGATAGCCTTCTAATAAGTCACTTTTTTGTTTTTGTTTTTTTAAAGTGATTTTTAGTTAGTTTATAGCCGTTTCAAAACTGGCATCCTATTACGCGCGCATGCGCCATCTTTTTATGTTCGTCTGACGTCAATGGGCAGTTGAAAAATAGACCGCCTTATTCTCTATCTTTAATATTTTGTTAACTTATTTCTACTTAGTTTACGTTATTATTTCTTGTTTATATTATTAGTATTATAATTTATTGTTGATAATTGTGTATATTTGATCGTTTGCTATATTCTATAAATCATTTAAAAGCTGGACTTTTCATGTAGTTATGTAATTTTTAGCCACTATTATATTAAATATCAAACAAAATAGGATCTAAAATATTAGTATCATTCCTAAGTCACCTGTAACATAGTTATTTCCAATCATTGAGCAAAAAAGTAAATTAACTTAAGTAGGCCTTTTTTTTTAGAACGCACACTCTTTACTTTTTAAAAGACTAAAATAATCATACACAAAATCATTGATTTAGTAAGAGTAATTTACTCTCTATTACCTAAGCTAGATTTTTATTAGTAAAGTGGAACGATATTAATAGTTTTAGACCAAAAGCTTTGTTTTCTTAAGGGTTTTATATTTGTACGTGTTAGCATGCACCCAAATTAGCGTGAAGGAAGGTGAGAGAAAACTATAAAGTATTAATTACAATTGTAAAACCATCCCCAATGCACTTGGATGAGATTCGAGCCCCGGCCTTACGGATATGAGAGTATTATTATTATTATTATTATTATTATTAGCACCGCGTCTTACTACCCGTTCGGGTTATACGCACTTACGCTAATGTGCAAAGGTAGGGTGATTGTGAGATGAAATGGAGGACCTACAGTTTAACGTGGGATTCGAACCACGGTGGAGGCCTGGCATTCCTCACATTCACAAGTTGTGATTAATACACCTCTTGTCAGAGGTGAAGGAAGGGTTCGGCAATCAGATAAATCTGTGCCGGGACCTAGGATTGAACCCCGGACCCTCAGCACAGAAGTCCGACACCTTACCCCTAGACCACCAGGTCACTCATGAGAGTACTGAGTAGCATGCCATCGTGAGTTGGACACACTATCGTGAGCTATCTCAACTTGTCTATTTAATGTTGTTTTATAGGCTAATAGAACTTTCAGAATCCTCCTCCCCTCAATAACCCCTTTACACCCCCCACTTCCCTCACTCACACAAAAAGGGCCTGCAAACAGAAACACCTTTAAAATAAATACCCTGAGCACACTGGCTATTTAACGGCTTAGAGTTCGGTCAGACTAACAAGCGTGTGAGCGAGCGAGAGCGTGATTAGCAGATAGTTGTTGACGAGGAGGCTCAGAATCTTGGCTCAGTGAACTGAGGGTAGTTTTTAAAAAGTGATTTATTGTTATGGTTTTCTAATCCTCTCTCCACGCTAATAGTGATTCTTATTTGTAAAGGCCTACTTTGATAATATTGAAATATTTTAACATATACGTTTTACATATACATATAGGTATGGTTTATGATCTTACCAACTAAACCAGGCTGTTAGTAGCAAGTGTGCTAAACCTATCGATAGTAATAAAAATGTCAAAATGAGAAGTTTTCCTAGCACTCAATGAACCAACATACAATAATATTGCCTAGCGCCTGCAAACTAGACTGTACCGGGTCAAGCGCGCGCGCTCAGTCGCTCGCTCCAGTCTGGCCACCTCTCATTACAACCAATGTGTTCTATTTTATATTTCAGTCGCTCACGCGCTCGCCGGCCCAGTCTGGCCGTCCCCTTATGGAAGGGCACGGATGGAAAAGTCAGTACCCTAGTAGTTTTTACGATAAAACATTTTTTTGGCCAAAATAAATCAAATATTGCTCAAGTACAAATATAAAATTTTATTTTATTCACATGGTACCCCCAAAATTTCTTGAATATCTGTCAAGGGCGATCTGGAATTTAGTGACATATTTTTATCTTCGTTTAAAAAGTTTGTTAGAGAATGCCGCTATGCTCATGACAGATATTCAGGAACTGATGATATCAACATAAGAAGAAAATTAAACTCTTTGTTTCTACTGGAGCACTATTTTATTTATTTTGACAAAAAATGTTTTGCTATAAAAACTACGAAATCACCGGCCTTTTCTCACACCTCCTTCCATCCCACCTTAATCTAATTGGGTAGTGAAGAGTAAGGTCGATAGGAGGAAGTCAACCCGCATTTGCGTGGAGAAAGAATGAGAAACTCATAAACATTTGTGGAAAATCACCCTCAGTTCACTAATTTTGCGTTTGAAAATGACAGTTAAATTTATTGAGATCTGAAAATAATTCCCAATTGATATACACATAGTGAAAGAAAGAATGGTGTGATTATAGTTATGTTTTTGTGGCCGTCTATATCTGATGTCACCTAGTAAAAAAAACATAAATAGGCTTGGTCGTAGTTATTGTTTCCGTGACGTGGCTATGTGATTACTCAGACCATTCAAATCATTAACAATGTGGGTATGACAAAAACAAAATGCAATTCCGCATTTTTAATTGGTTTGTTTTATTCAACCTTAAATATATGTGTGTAAATTACCCTGATATAAACCAAGTATGGAGGGCCTGACTAATGTTTTAACATATTTATTATTATTTTTGTACAGACAAATTATAGTTCATAGCTTTAATAGATAAAAACGCTCGATTGCGCATTAGAGTTTCTGATTCAACCCATACCTATTTTGGTGTGTCTGTGAATTCGAATGCTCTACACGTCACTTTAAAACAAAATTTAAACATATTCCAATAAAAAAATCTATATTTAAAAACAATAATAATGGACAACCCATAAAAAAGAAATATGTGTTCAAAGTTTTATAAAGTTAGGATGGTTCAGAGCCATTTATAATTAAAGGATGAACTTAACAACCAGGCCCCAGAGCAGTTATTTAACACTTTAGTGAATGTACGAATGTTAAAATGAATGGTTTATAAGAAAGAATGTTAACACTTAGTTAATATTTCTTTTCTTTTTTATATTATTCTATTATATTAATATTTTCCAAGATTCGGATTCGGATTTGAGATTCGGGATTCGAAGTTAAATTGGAGATTCGGATTCGTAAAATGGTGAATTTGATCCAACTCTATTATATAAATTATAAACAACTAACTGCATCATTTGTACTATTATTGCCCTTAAAATTGATCTGACTGGTTAACGTCATATTCCGGATGCCTACGAAGATACCCGAAGATTTACGGTTGTATAACCTTACCATAGGGTTCTTTTGGCCATCATCAGATGAAGCAGATCCTGAAGAAATCATTCCTCTCCAGCGTGTTTTTATACTTACAAATACTTTAATCGATTTGAACAGCTTGGTTTAATTTGCAAGCCAGACTAAAGGTAAGTAATTTGGATTAGTGTAGCCAAACGTATTATGATACTTATTAGCGTCGAGCGTGTACGAAACCTACTCGGCCCCAAATGGGTAATCCCAAAGGAGTTCCAAAACCAAACCGGTAGGTGATTTGGAAAGGTATGGATGTATATTATATATTTGGTCAAGACATATTAATTAATTCGTTAAAAAGTTTTGAGGGAATAAAACACATACATCACAAGAAAGATTCTAAAATTTGATTTCAAACCAAATAAAATATTTAAATTTGGAACCCACTAAAAGAATATCATTGATCATAGATTTAACCAATTAATAATCAAATAGCTTATTATTGTCATTGGCACAGGAACGTTTTTATTTGGGGGTAAATATAATCATGTGTTGTTATAGGGGATAACATTTTTGGGATTTAAAAAAAAGACAAGGAACATGTAATATTTAACTGTCCCATTGTGCATTTTTCTCATTTATTCTAGGCATGCCAAACATTAGAATAAGTACACATAAAATAAATTAAGAAAAAATATATATGAGGCTCAGCTAAAAATTACTAAACAATAAAAATTAAAGTAGGTTCCCAAACACCTTTGCCCTATATTCCATTACTAGCTATAAAAACACTCCTCGTGGAGCTAAGATAGTTTTTTATTCGCCTAAGTATTGAAACCCTTCTTTCTGGAGTAGCTGATGTAGCTGGTATCACTATCAGAGTTTTCAAAATCTCTTCAGTGTGTGCTCCAAGCACATTTTATCTTTACTTTGTTAACTTAGTGTGAACTTTGTATCTTGCCTCAACAAGATATCTACATTAACTAAAAGTTTTATTATATTATTTGAATGGGGGGGGGGGGGGGGGNGGTTAAAAGTAATACTTTTTACCCCCCTCTATTTTTGGTGAGGTAAAATTTACCCTCCTAACCCCCTCTTCCTGCGCCACTGATTATTGTGTTAACATCAGTAAGAACAATTCAATAAAGAGATGGGAGAAGTAGGTAACAGAAATTGTGCAAGGGAAAGGAGAAGAATGGAGGAGATTAAAGGATGAATAATGGTGGAAGGATAGAGGAAGCTGTAGGAATTTTAATAAACTGAACCAGCCACGGGCTGGAAACAGTTGATGATAATGTACAATTCAAATATCGTAACTAGTTTCTAGAGACATATTCTTCACCAAACTCAGTAAACTGGGACCCACTTTAGTGGTTGAACGATCTAAGGTGTCATTCTCTTGTTAGACTATCCTGCTGATGACGGGGAGATCAAAATTCTAATCCCATTCGGGTCTACTTAGGGTGGTTTTTCCTAAAATTGTATACCATTCTCCTTTCACGCAAATGCGGGTATATTACCTCTAAATTGCTTCCTTCCTCATCCCTACCCCATTAGAGTAGTTATCATAATATGAGTATAGCCTGAGCAGGTAGTAAGACGTGGTGATAATTAAAAAAAAGTAAGCTGAATTGCTGAGACTCAAAGAGATATAAGGATCCTTAGGCTATTTTTCCCGGGGGGAAAATACATATTTTTAAGAAGAGTTTTATTATTTATTTATTTTTGGTCGGCGCTTGACACAAAAGAATAACTATGTGTGTGGTTTAAATTAAATAACAAGAATAGTAAGGGGACAGTACGAAATAAAATGATATTTTTAAAAATATTGTGAAAATTATTTACACAAAAACAAATAGAAAAATTACCTTAGATTTCTAGGGAGAAAAACAAATTGAACTACAATATAGTGTCATTTTGGTTTCGCCGTAGTCCCGGGATAATATATTTTAATAATAATTGTATTATCCCAGCATACGGTCCAACGATTGTTTAGGAGGTGAAATTATTATACTAATTAGCCAGAGCGTACAGTTGGCAACACTGGGCATACATATACATATTCCACAGGCATCCCTCTCCTTTCCTTCTGCTGACGCATACGCACTTACTTGTACAATGATAGTAGTTATCAATGGCACAATCATATTGCGCAGGTTAAGGGGTATCGTGTACGTCATAAATTGGTCACGGGCCGAATTGAGTTCCAAATGAGTATGTTACTCGTCCACTCAAAATCTGCTGCACGATAATAAAAAATAAAGGTACTCGAGTTATTTTAACACACTAAATAAACGAAAAATTATCATCGTCTGTGAGGCAGAAAACGCCGTGGGGTGGGGAAAGATAGAGAAATGAATCATTCAGACAAGAATAGCACAATTAGCATTCAACCTTAACCCCACAGATAAGAGCCACAAGTTGTGATTGAAGAAACTAAACAAACAGATGGACCCAGCTGGAAACACTTGACGTGTTTTTTTACATTTTGTTTTGAAAGCTATTATCATACAGATTGATAGTATAGTCCATATTAATAAGCCTTACTTTACTTAACTCACCAAATTAATTATTGAATGAAAATATAGCAACTAATTAATGTGTAAATTTAATTTATTACAAGTTTCTGTGGCATATAAATATATAATAGTGAAAACTGACTAACGTGTATTTAGAATAACATACTTGTTACGTGTATCGGTGAGCACGCGGAATAAACGTCAAGCTCTCTTGGTCCAGTTTCACGGTGATGGGAAGGCTTGTGCTCGAATCCCAGCTGGGTGTTCTAAGGATGATTTTACTAAATGGTTTTCCACTCTCCCTCTTCGCAAATTCGGGTAAGTTTCCACTTAATTCTAGCTTCTTCATTCCTACCATAGTAGTGCAATTAAATGTGGCTAGCCCGAACGTAGTAAGATGAGATTCAAAATATAAATTTGTTTATTTCCTCTAAATCAGGGATTCTAAACCCTTCTAGACTCGCGGCACCCTTCTGAAGGGGATTAGAATCTCGTGGCATCTTTGTAAGAATTTTCGTAAGCGCTTTGTTTTTCACATTTTTTAAATTTTCTATCCAAAGTAGAATATATTAGAGTAGCATACTAAACAATTAAAAGTGTTTTAAGTTTGTACCTATTTAAAATTAAAATAAACATTTACGTATACTTACTCCCTTACTGTGTCAAATGAAAGATAACAAAAACACTGAATGAAATACATAAAAGCAATTATAGAGGAAAATAGCCTTGGAAATCAATAAACTACCACAATGTGAGATCACTAAATATGAATAATATGTAGTCATCATTGTCTTACATCGTAGACCGTGGCACGTGCAATTCAGAGAAACATTAGAAGACAAAACTCTTCTGTTTCTTTATATATTACCACACCTGTTGAGAATCCCTGATCTAAATTGACTAAAAGCCTTCAATGTGTCAAATTTAAATTTTGTACTATACTTAAAAGTTTTTTATAAGCCTCGCCCCATATATTTTCTGGAGATCCATTTTAAATTGTCAAACTTTTACAGTTATTCGGATTGGTATCTTTCTTTACTTTACTGCCGAATTTCAGTTTTATACTACATTGATAAGTACATGTAGTTTTGTAAATGTATGACAATCCCCCGCCCCTTTCTTCCCAAACTTTCTAAATCCCTATGAGAAATTTTAAATTCTAAGATTCATTTGTTTATCTGAAGTTTTTGTCTACCTATTTGACAAATTAGGCCTATAATGTTGTACCTCATTTCAAAAGTATTATCTAACGATAGCTTCTACTCCTATATTTCCCAGAATTCCATTATCAAATTTAAAATGTTCAGACTTTTAAGTTTATTTGGAATGGTCCCAAAATCTGCTTAAAGAATTTCAGTTCTCTACCACACAGAGAAGTAGGTTAATATATTAATTTTGGAAATGTGAGTCCCATCATCTCACCAGTTCTTCAACTCCCACTTAAAAATATCAAATTTTAATATTTAATTTGATGTCTTAAGGAGTCCTTATATCGGTTTGCTAAATTTAAATTTTCTATCACACCAAAAATTTTTTTTTCTCTAAAACCCTCATTTCCCCTATTTCTCGAGGTACTATATAAAATTTAAAATGTTTAGACTTTTATGTATGATTAGCATTTTCCCTTTACTTTCCTTTATCATTTTCTAACACACTAGGAAGTAGTTTATTCTATTAGTTTTGGAAATTTTAAACCTCTCGCTCCTACACCCATTTTTCTCACTAACATTTAAAAAAATTCCATTTTTAAGACTTATTTGGCTATCTCGAGTTGTTCTTCTATTTAACTTCAAAATTTAAATTTTCTACCACACCGCAAAGTTTTGTTTCGGTTTATAACCCTTCCCCTGGAGCTTCACTTAGAAATTTAAAGTTTTAAGAATTTTATAACTATTTGGAGTGGTACCTTTAGCTGCCTACTAAATTTCAATTTTATAACACATCTTTAAATTTTTTTTCTAATTATATCCCTCCTCCCATTTCCTAGAACCCCATTTTTAGATTTTTCTGGCTATGTGAGGTAATCCCTCTACCAACCCACGAGATTTCAGCCCGCTTATATATTCGTGTGCCTTTTCCTGAACAAACAGACTTACTTTCTTCTTTATATAACTTTTATTATTTATTATGGGATAGGGAAGTTAGAATTTTAGAAGAAATGTATACGCATTCACGTGGAGGAAAAGTGGGAAACCCTTTAGGAAAAACCACAGGACACCGATTTGGGTTTTGGGGCTGTTCTTAGAAAGAATATACATAAATTATACGATAGCTTTGCCCTTATTATATAATATATACAACATATTAAACTCAATAAATATATGTATTTAACAAACAATTAACTCATGGCACACCAACTAAAAACAATTAGCACCTAGAAATTAGAATTAAATAGCTGGAGCTATTATTAATGATTTTTAGTGAGAAATTATTAATCTAGATATCATATTCTGAAAATTGAAAAATGACACCTGTACACGTGAATCGAACCTGGAACATTTGGCTTAGTACGCCAATGATCTACCACTGAGCTATCCAGGAATCGTCCCGTGCTCAGGGTCATTTTTCACTCATATTTTAAGGCAGCCAAAGCCAAAGGTCCCAGGTTCGATTCCCGTGTCCGGGTGTCATTTTTCAATAGCTTTGGCTATTTGATTCTTAAATATGCAATCCCTTACAATTATAATAATTGTACAAGTGGCAGCAATAAGCCAACCACAGAGTCGAAGGTGGCTGCGTTATCTGATAGCTCGTGATCTTAATAAAATCACACATTTGTAGCCGACGACTTACGCACGTCCATCATAGACTCTTCCTTAAAATATGAGTGAAGAATGACCCTGGGCACGGGACGATTCCTGGATTGCTCAACGGGTAGAGCATTGGCGTACTAAGCTAAAGGTCCCGGGTTCGATTCCCGTGTCCAGGTGTCGTTTTTAAATTTTCAGATGATACCTAGAAGTTAGTCGTACACGTGGAATGAACGTAAATCTCGTCAACTTGTGATGGATGGTCGGGGTGTGAATCCTGGCCATGTGTACCAAGTGATTTTACTCTCCCTATACACAAATACGGATACATTTCCTCTTAAAATGACTCTTCCTCCTTCCTATCCCACTGACGTAGTTAATTATGGATAGCCCAGCCATGCTCAGAGCAAACACACAATAATACAAAGAGAGCCAAACAACAAAAGACCTATTTTTACACTAAACAACCGTACAATAAAAATATACTAATTTTTAACTGAATTAAAGTCCCTCTTCTTATTATTTTACCATATCATTATAAGTACATATTTTAAAGCAGATTAGAGTTAATTTACCCGAATGTGTGCAAATGTGGATACACTTCCTCTATATTATACCTGCATAATTCCTTTCTTGTTTGTGTCAATTTCTTGCTTACCAGTGGCGGTCTCGGGAATAAGTCTTGGCACGAATCAGAAAAAACACATCATATTATTGATTTCTTAATGTGCGCTTTGTGAACAATTTCACGAGATAACACATTAATGTGTTATCACGAGGAAAAAGGTCGCTCAGTACTGAACTGTTGAAATATGTAGAAGTGGCGGCGCTTGTGGGGAGGGTTTTTCGATGAATAAAATTTTCTTAAAATATACGATATATATATAGCCCAAAAATACTATTTTTGTGATAAAAAAAACTCCATGGCGTCAGCCTGCAGTCGAGCCATACCCACTGACCGAGAGGCCGTCGTCTGTTGACTATAATAGTGCCAACATTTGTGGATATGGAGTGTCATGTGGTCAGGCCTTCGGCCATTAATCTCAGTTTTATAGATCGGAACTGCAATTTTTTCACTCAAGCAGCTCCTAAAAATTTGATCCTCACAAAGTTGAGTTGACCCCGTTCCAGAACCACTGCTCCAAAGAAAAACCTGGAAGCACCGGGGATCGAAACCAGGACCTCTGGATCTGTAGCTAGTAACTCTGACCACTAGACCACATAGGCTTGTAATAAACACACAATCAATGTCAACAGTTGGACAATCTATAAATGCTTGTAATTTCTGAACGAGTTACTTCTGTTCTTCAATGTTGGCAGTACATCAGGAGGTATGGCTAAAAAATTTTTTTTCTAAAGGTCATTTGATTGCTGGGAGAGTGATAGAAATATAGAACGACCTTGGTGTTAGCGTTTCTACACAGCCAAAACTATGATTTGCCAAGTTCTTAAAACTGCAAATATTGAAGTTTTTTTAACATAGTAATACATACATAATCTAAAGCTTATTTTCGAGAGGAGAGGGGGTGGGACTTAAACTAGGCCTTTTCCTAAAAAGTCTTAGCGACTCCTCCAATTTGTAGAGAAGGCAAATTTGATCAGAGAGAAAAAAAACCACAGTTCAATTTTCAAAGGAAGAGCAGCTTGAAAAGTTACTAGATCTACTTTCACGTACAGCAACATTTTCTTT
Organism: Timema bartmani; assembly: GCA_902151455.1. NCBI lineage: Eukaryota > Metazoa > Arthropoda > Insecta > Phasmatodea > Timematidae > Timema > Timema bartmani. The sequence continues at coordinate 105,659 of CABFWB010000606.1, read as the reverse complement.
AGTTTTTTTTGTGTATATTATTATACATACATACGTCAAGTCATAAGATCTTCAGCTTTCACTTTTGATATATATTATCAATACCCATAAAATAATAAAATATATCAATGTTGAATGCAAAAATATATATTATGTTTGTATTTTATATTATGATTATTATTATTATTATTATTAGCACCGCGTCTTACTACCCGTTCGGGTTATAGACACTTACGCTAATGTGAATGGTAGGGTGATAGTGAGATGAAATGGATGGACCTACAGTTTAACGTGGGATCCGAACCACGGTGGAGGCCTGGCATTCCCCACATTCACAAGTTGTGATTAATACGCGTCTTGTTTGTGTTTTATAAAAAGCTCTTTTGTGTATGAAAATTTCAATGTATCTCAATTTCCAACACAATTTCATTTCGTAAACCAGAGCAGTTGAACTATACTACGTTATAGTGCTGAAGATGTGTCGAAATGTATAGTGTACATCATATTAGTACCAGGTCTGCGACATGATTTTCAAAAGGCGTACCATTACTTTATACCCCATTCACCCGTCAAATTCTAAATCAGAAAAAAAAAGTACAGAACTACTATCTAAATCCACCAATAAAAGTCTAGGTGCACCACTGCTAATCCAAACACATTTCGGTTAGACCATTGATTAATGTGAAAGAGGTCAAGTAAAGGTAACTCGACCCCTATAAATCTGTGTTTTTACTCCTATAAAAACTTAGCAAGACAAAGGGTTCGTGAGGTTGGCAAGCCTGGTCTGTCCACAGGAAGAACAGTCGGGAGCATGCGCATCATATCTGCGCACAGGAAACATCACATCATTATGATCCTGCTGACATGTTGGTTCACATTATTTCAGCTGACTGGGTTTGTTTACATTCACCGAATAACTTCGCCAAGAGCCGGCGCATGAGAAAACATGGCGTAATATATAATTGGAAGTTTTGATTTGCACCTTTCTCTGACACTACGTTTGATGAGATGGATATTTTAAGGGGGTGTTTGACCCTGAAACAAATCAATACAGACCTATTTACAGTTGTTACGCCTGGTTTTTAAACTCAAAGTAGCGAGTCACTGTCGGATCACTTGTTACACATTCTTCAGTGGTATTCAACCGCTTTTTGTTCGCGTATCCCTAGATATAATTTCTCTTCAACTTGTTCCCCCAAAACTCTTTGTGCATAATGCAAATTATACATTTTCCGTAATCTACATATAAAAAAATTCATCCATAATAATATATTGTATAAAATAATAAGTTTTAAATTGGAAACATATATATTTATTAAAACAATTACGTGTTCCCTAAGATGTATTCGCGTACACCTGGGGGTACAAGGTTAAACATCACTGCTCTATACAGTACAATTTCCATAGGAATAACTTTTATTACGACCTATCTTTGTGGTCTACTGGTCAAAGATTCTGGCTACAAAGTCAGAGATCCCGGGTTCGATTCCCAGCGCTTTCAGATTTTCTGTGAAGCAGTGGGTCTGGATCGGGTTCAACCTCAACCTCGTGAGGACAAATGAGGAGTTACTTGAATAAATAAGTAGTGTGAGATTAACTGCCGGAGAGCTCGTGCTGACCACATGACACCCTCTATTCACAAATGTTGGCACTCTCTTCGCCAACATACAGTGGCCACCCGGTCTGTATAGCTCGATCACAAGCTGATTCCATAGAAAACCTTTTCTTATAGCTAGCAAAATTACAGGGTCCTTTTCACGTATTCATACGTCAAGTCATGATATCTGTAACTATCACTTTTGATAGGTATTATCAATACCTATATAATGAGAACAATAATTTAATAAAATGTTATCAATGTTGACCGTAAAAACGTTTGCATTTTCTAAAATTATCTCCCAAAATTCTCCTTTAGTTTCCCATTTTAGTCGAAATTCAAAAAGTCTGTCTTGGCGGCTCTTTGGCCGTTACTATTAGCAGTTTCCAAAATCTTGTCTTCTTGTGGTGTGAGTAGCGCAGTAGCGACTAATCAAGGATGATTATTATTTTAAACGTTTGTGTTTAATTTTTGTATGAAATTCTACTACTGTTTCTATTACATTTGTCTCTCTTCAACTCAAATATCACGATGAAAAATAAATAAATAATACCGGTTAAGTATAAGAGGGCTGCCTTGGTAGCCAATATATTGTCAATCAGACGTTGCGCTTTAGGTTGATTATTGATCCAACTTTTAATAGTATAGGAACCCGTCTCGGTGGCGTAGTTGGCTAACGCGCTAGTCGTGTTGAGCTAGACTACCTAGGACGGGAAGATTGAGGTTCGAATCTCGGTCGGGTGAACTGGGGGTGGCTTTTCCGAAATGGTTTTGCACTCTCCTTCCACGCAAATGTGGGTTCACTTCCTATAAATTCAACCTTTCCATTTCCTAAACCATTAGCGTAATTAGTACTTAGGCGTATAACCTGAACGGGTAGTAAGGCATAAATAAAAATAAAAAAATACAGAGATTGGGTGTTTACTTGAATGAACACAACATTATTTCCTATGGTCCGATACGTAACCAGACGAATTGTAAATATGGTTTAGAAGTTGACATTTTCCACTTAGAAAAGTATAAAAATCGACATATTTTGGTTGATCCTAAAGGCTCAAATACTCGTGAAACAAACGGTAGCTTTAGGTAACTAGTATAGATAGGAGCGTAGAATGGATCTTTGTGAATCTAATGCTGCAATTTAATCGGGGAGACACCTGCTTCGGTGGCTGCGTGGTCTAAGGCGTCACTCTCGTGCTAGACTAGACCGCCGATTACAGGGAGATCAAGGTTTGAATCCCATTTGGGTGCTATTCCAAAATAATTTTCCACTCTATCCACCTAAATGCGGGTACACTTCCTCTAAATTAAACATTTTTATCCCTAACTCATTAGATTAATTAGTACCTACATATTAGTATAGCCTGAATAGGTAGTAAGACGCGTGAGATGAAGGTGGTAGGGTAGGAGGGTCACAACACAATTTTTTTGTCATTTATGGTTTCCTCTACCCCTGTTTGTTCTCCTACTGCCGGATAGCTCAACCCACTTGATTTCTGAGACATATTAGTTTCAGCTCGGCTATTCTAGCGCCTTAAATATACATGTTTTGGGACAGGTAGTACTTGAAAAACATTTCGAGTATGACAGCCCTACCTAGTGGAGGGGGTAAGGGGGGATTGTTTAGTTCGTGTCTCAACTAAAATGGGAGGCCATGTATAAGCTATTAAAAAGTCAAGTTTTAAAACATAAATAGCTTTGAAATCTGACGTCACACAATCAGCTCGTGAGCTAAATACCAAGAGGACGTATCCCTGGTTCGTATTTTTTATTACTTATTATGAATATTAAAGGCTTAATCTATAAGTTTTGGATGCAGAAGGTTGTTTAGAGCAAGTACATGAGATTATTTTACAACCAACACTTCTATAATCTGTTTTGTCTAAGGTTGCCACATTTCCCAAAATAAAACAATGGACTTTTTTTTTTAGTGACGGAGGTAAAGTAAATGTCTGACCAGAAATGTTTTTAAACATTGGTCGCCTCCGGAAGGTGATTGGAGGTTGTTATTTTAATGCTGATTGAGGAGAAAGTGTGACATGGTGTCTACTCAACTTGACCAATGAAATCCCTGAACTTTTCCCTGATTTACCCTGACCATTTCCTAAAATTACAGACTAAAAATTATGTCACATCCTTCTAACTCGTCCCTCTTTCCCCCAACGGCCTCGTTTTTCTATTAATATTGTTATGAATATTAATAAGTTTTAAAATTTAAATAAACGTGTTTTAAAAAAAATTTGTACTAACATTGTTTACTAGGGATTAAAATTATATTACACAGCTGCAAACAAAAAAATGACAATTTGAATCGCATCATAATTTACTGATTTAATAATTATTGTATTTTATATTTTGATTAAAATAATATTTTCCCAGATTTTTATTGTAATTTAACAAATTCTCGATTTTTCCCGATCACTTCAAATTCCCAGTTAATTCCCGTTTACCCTGATTTTCCAGGATGGTAGACACCCTGCTGTGAAGAAAGTAATTGCTGATAGTCTTATGAATGAGAATTTGAACAGTAGGCTTTAAGCCTAAATAAAATTATTTTGTCTTTTGAAACTAATCTTTTTTCTTTTTTTTAGCTCCGCATCTTCTACCTGTTCAGGTTATACGCATATGGTACAAATTACGATAGTGAGTTAAGGATGAGTAAGGTTGAATTTAGATGAAGTATATCCACATTTGAGTGGAGGGCAAGTGGAAAACCACCGTCAGCACACCTGACCAGGATTCGAACCTCAATCTCCCTGATAATGGTGGTCTAGTCCAACACGAGACCATGCGGTCACTGAGGCAGGTTTGAAACTTGTTACCACTATATTTTAAAGTTTCATAACAACTCTTAACATGTACACTTTGCTTACCGTGTAAGGTAAAACAGTCTTACCTTGACAGAATACACTATGGCCCTATCTTATGAGCTACTCCGTATTGGAAACATGCAAGGTTAGCTTGCTATCATTCTAGGTAAGTGGAATGTACAGCATGCTAAACTCCTCTTTCACACCTCTTCCCTGCTATTGCATTCATTTCTATACATAGTAGTCCTGCTTGTTTTTCTCTGTATTTGTTAGATTTCCTAGTACATTTCCTTTGACTTTACATTTATATTTAAAATAAGTTTACAATATACAAAATAATAATCTATTTAGGTTTGGGCCGGATAGAGCATGTCCATGTACGCCCTCGGACATCCTTTTTGTTAGACCCTGTGGCACTCCTGCTGTTGGGACCCTATGACACCCGTGCTATTGGGTCTTGTGACACCCCTGCCATTGGGCCTTGTGACACCCCTGTCAATGGGCGTTGTGACACCCCTGTTGTTGGGATCCTGTGACACCCCTGCCGTTGGTCCTTGCGACACCCCTGCCACTGGGTCTTGTGATATCCCTGTCATTGGGCTTTGTGACACCCCTGCTGTTGGGCCCTGAGACATTCCTGCCATTGGACCTTGTGAGACACTTGCTGTTGGGACCCTGTGACAACCCTGCCATTGGGCGTTGTGACACCCCTGTTGTCAGGACCCTGTGACACCCCTGCCGTTGGTCCTTGCTATGCCCCTGCCACTGGGCCTTGTGACACCCCTGTCATTGGGCTTTGCGACACCCCTGCTGTTGGGAAATGCTTTTGTCACTTCACCTTCTAGAGATTGCGAAAGAAAATTCAATTACTTTTTTTTTCTCAATTACAAAATATTAGATATCAATTTTACCACTGCTATCTTTTTCTTTCTTTTTTTGTTTTCCTTGAATACATTTAATTATTCGCCAGATTAACACTGTATCGGCCCAGCTATTTCACTTACAACACTTGATAAATAGATAAATGACCTCGTATTTAACATCCAAAACTATTGAACTCGATGTCTATTCATGAAATTAATGTTCACTTCTAGTGTTGGACTCGACTGCCGATAATGGGGATTAAGGGGTTCCAACCCCGGTCGGGTGAACTGAGGGCGGGTTTTTCCATTCTCCTCCCGGGCAAATGAGGGTACACTTTCTTTAAATTAAACCTTCATAATCCCTAAGACATTAGTTTAGTTAGTAAATGTGTATAAACCGAACGGGTAGTAAGACGCGTCGACAAATAATATTGCTATTTTTTTTATAGGCATAATGACGCACACCTCTTCCAAATGAAGCTTTGGGAAATGTCTGTGTGGAGCTCACCCTGGTAATATTATGATAATGATAGCTGAAGTTGTTCATAAGCACGCATTCTTCTTATAGATTACGTGGTTTAAATCCCGGTAGGAAAATGCAAGTGCGTGGGATTGCTTATCAGCATGTGTGTGAATGTCAAGTGTTAAGGAAGGGTGTGACGTAGTAAGAAGCAGCCTCAGCCGACTCATGTATCCCATTCAACCAGTCGGTTATTTTCCATTCGATGATTCAGTGGACCGAGGTTTAGTATTCAGTAAGTCAGGTTGAACTATTTTCAAAGGAGTAGTATTGTGGTTGGAAGAAACGTTTATAAGATACAAACATGTTTTATCATGCAAAACATTGATCATATTTTATTATTTTATTATATGGTGTTATTTTATGGGTACTGATACTATCTATCGAAAGTGATATCTACATAGCAAATGATTTGCCGTGTACATATTAATTGAAAATTGTGATTACCTACATATTATTAAAAAATTACCTATAAAATAACCTAAAAATTCTTAAGAACATCTTCAAATAGACCCCACACCCCCCAAAATAAAAGAACCAAATATTTAAACAAAAACTCGTAATGAATGTACCTAACCAGTGGCGTACTATCCCATGATGTAGGTGGTTCGACCGTACCATGGCCCAGAGTTTTGAGGAAGCCCATAGAATAGATGAAAAGGAAAAAGATAATATTTTTTAGTCTTTTTATAAACGTATTACCCGCCTCGGTGGCGTAGTTAGCTAACGCGCTAGTCAAGTTGAGCTAAAGTAGCCCCATGGCTTCTTTGGTGCTGACTGACAGTTCACAGCTGACTTCTGACAGTCAACATTTAGTTATATACCTAAATTTTGACTGTCAGAAGTGACAACTGCTAAAGACATGTTTTTTGCAGATCATATGGTTCGGCGTAGGGATACATAATTTGGTCTGGTAACTTTTCAGAGCTGTTAGCTGTGAGCTGTCAGTCAGCACCAAAGAAGCCCTGGGGCTACTGTAGACTGCCGAGGACGGGGAGATCGAGGTTCG
>CABFWB010000606.1:74206-86936 GCA_902151455.1 Timema bartmani | reverse complement strand
CACAAGTTGTGATTAATACACGTCTTGTCAGAGGTGAAGGAAGGGTTTGGCGATAAGATAAATCTGTGCCGGGACCGAGGATTGAGCCCCGGACCCCCAGCACAGAGGTCTGACGCCTTACCCCTAGACTACCAGGTCACCCAAAAAGTACGTAATAATAACGTGTACTGTACAACACCGTGTACTTACTACTCTCTATTCTTCTTGTTGCGACGATCACTAATGATGATGATCATCATTATAATGACGGTGATATGATAGCACTATGCCCACGATGAGGAGATGAAATGTGGTGATGGTGTAGGCATTGTGAATTATAAACAGTTTTTTCTTTAGTTAAAAATAAATAAAATTGGGCAGCGGTAAACCGCGGAAAACTGAATCAGCGGATATGCGGGCCCTACTGTACATACAAGTTAGGCCAAGGATCCCGGGTTCAATTCCCATGTCCAGGTGTCACTTTTAAACTTGACGTATAATATATATATATTATACGTTAACTTTAAAAGTATATATATATATTCTCAAACTGTGGGTCACAAAACGAATTTTGAAATGTCAACCTTACTCATCCCAAATGCATTAGAGTAATTAGTACACAAGCTAACATGAACGGGTAGTTAGACGCGGTGATAAAAAAAAAATTGTTGACATAATTTTTTTGGAGGACTTAACCACGAGCCATCAGAGTTTGAACTGCTTCCAAAATACATCTTTGATTTATGGCTCTGTTGTTAGACCCTGTCATTTTAAAAATTGCTATTATATTTTTTTTTAGAAACCCAGTGAACTAAAAAACTCAACAGGCTCGGCCCTAAAGAAGGTTATAATCATACGCCCGTATTGTCTCTTGTATTTCTGGTCGCATGACGTCACCTTGACAGATATGCTCTAGTAAACCAAGGAGTCACGTGGGATGATGACGTCAACCTATGATAACGAGGTAGATCGAGTGGCAATTTTTGACTAGCCGACAACGCTAAGAAAAATGTTTCTGACAAGGCGACGTCACTAAAACCGAAGCTCGACTAAAGAGCAGGCAGGGCCTTCCTATTTTTGTTTTAACCAGTGTCTCAGGCTAAATGATGAAAGTTTGTTTGATGTATTTTTTAGTTAATGAACAGGCAAATGTTCATAGAAAGGATTCCACTTAATAGCTAGAAAAGTAACTTGATCTACAGGTCTCTCAAGTGTTCATAAGTCAAGCTATGTCTGTCACTTTTATAGATATTATCGAAACAAAAAATAGTAATAATAAATAAAATATTGTCAATTGTTTATATATTCTAAAAGGCTCTTTCTCTAAAATAGGATTGTATTAGGCATTGCCCTACTTAAAAGAAAAATATTTATTGTGTAAAGTATATGATAAAAGTTTGAGATTACCTTTTGATAAAACGTGTGTTGTTATTGAATTACATCGATTACCTCCCTGGCCTAGTGGCCAGAGTTCCTAGTTACGGATAAAGAAGTACCGGGATTGATCTCCAGTGCAGTGGGTCTGGAACGGGGTCAATTCAGCATAGCGAGAACAAATTAGCAACTACGTGAATGTAAAATAAGCAACTCAGGTCTAGAAAACTGATATTAACGGTCGGAGTGTTTGTTGTGCTAATCACATATCTTCTATCCACAGAAATTGACAATATCTTCACCAGCAGATAGCGATTACTCGGTCGGTGTAGCTCGCTTGTGGGCTGACGTCATGATTACCTACCAGTGATATTTTACATGCTACAATTTACATGCGACCGACCGCTTTACTTCCCCTCTTAAGGAATTGTTTACTACGGATTTATATCGCTCAGGAAAAATCCATCGACCCAGGCTGGGTTTGAACCCAATCATAGAGTCCTGAGGCGAGCACTTTACCCCAAGACCACTGGGGTCAATAATAAATGTGTTTTGAACTAGGTATTCTTGTAATTTATCTTACATAATGTTCAGTACCCATATCTGATCATACATATACCCCATCTAGGGTAAGAGAAGTGGTAAGTGAGAGTTAACAGAATGTTCTTTATTGCAAACGTTAGCTGAAAGTAACAAGTGGCAACTTATTCAGAAATAATTATTATTTGCTTGTGATACTTACTATAACATCAATAAACAGTTCTATCAGACGATTTTAATAATACTTCCAGCCAATGTTTACAATAAAGAACGTTCTGCTGTCACAACCTCTCCTACCGTAGATAGGATATAGTTAATGTTTTGCTTTAAAAGTTTTAAGACTGCAAGTCAAAGGTCAAAAGTTCACGTGATTAACTTAATTAAAACGCTTATTTCCTTGTTTAAGAAAGACCTGTACATCCTCATCAATAATATCTGCTGATATATTTCTTTATCGGTCATTCGCTGACATGTTGCACTGGTTTGACTGCCTCAGAGCTGCAAATGGTGCATGCTGGGATGAGAGCGCCCCTTACAAAACATTTTTATTGTATTTTATCACCGCGTCTTACTACCCATTCAGGTAAAACGCATATGTATTAATTACGATAGTGTGTTAGGAATGAAAAAAGCTGAATTTAGAGGAAATGTATCCATATTTACGTGAAGAGAGAGAGAGAGAGAGTGGAAAACCATTTAAGAATAAACACCCTCAGTAAACCCAAACGGAATTCGAACCCCGATCATCGGTAGTCCAGGCTATGGCGAGAGTGACGTCTTAGACCATTCAACCACCGAAGCGGATGGAAAACAATTATCGTTCGGAGCCGCATCTCGGCGGGCACGTGGACAAGGGCGTCAGTTCCGTATGGTCTGATTCGTCGGTGACAACAAGATTGGGGTTCGAAACCTTGTCGGGTGATCTGAGTTTTTTTTTTACTAAATTATTTTCCACTCTCCCATTCCATGCAAATTCGGATGTTTTTCTTGTGAATTCAACCTTGTTCATCCTTAACACATTAGTGTAATTACTACATATGTGTTTAAAACCAATAAGGTTGTAAGAATCGGTGACAAACAAAAATTAAACCATATATCGCCTAAAATAACGAATTTATAAATGTCTATGGGGAAGGGAGAGTAAATAATTTATGGAGACACAATATTTTTTTCCATCGCGTCTCACTACCCGTTTGGTCTATACGTATTAATTAGGTCTAAGCTGATGGAATAGAGATAAAAGGTACTGTTTACAGGAACTGCACAAGCATTTGAGTGTAAAGCGAAGAAGGAACAATTAAATTTAAAAAAATCCAAATCCTGAATTCGAACCTCTACCTCCCCATGGCCAGAAAAACAAACAAAAACGAGCTTGAAATGTATACCGTGTACCCACTGGTGTGTATACGAGTACAGCGATATAAAACTAGCTCAGTCGATATTGTGTCTGCCTACTAAGTTAAAGAGATCAGGGTTCCATTCCCGGCATGGACGAAAAAATGTATCATTGATGAAATGTGGGTTTTTCCCCTTCATAGTGATGAATTAACTGCTGGGGGGGAGGGGGGTGTCTGCTTTAGATTTAAGTTAAAGTTGTGTGCTGAGATAATCAGCTAGTTCAAAAAGTACACGTAAAATAACTTTTAAAAAAACTGTTATTTTATAAATATTGATAATATATATAGAAACTCAGAGATGCAGATCACATGACTCAACGTATGAACATGTGACAGTAGATCTAGCAACTTTTCTAGCTTTCAGATAAGTGTTTCAATCTCAAAAATAAAATTCTAACATATTTCCCGGTTTAAAAAAGCACCTTTGTTTATAAGGTCTTTCTTCCGGTTGTGAGACTTTGGACAGTTATTATTATTATTATTATTATTATTATTTGATCGTATGGCATATATGACCGGAAGGGCGCCTTATGTGTAGACTACTAGCCGCTCTGGTTGCACAGAACGTTGCCCAAGGTACACCATAGGAGGTTGTTTACACGCAATGAGATAATGTGATGATAGTGATTATGAAGTTGTGGAGTCGGTGTGAATCTTAACCTAACTTAGGCCCAATTAACCAAACCCCGGTGACCGATGGGATCATTCCCCTTAAGGGTTAAAATACCCAAGGTACCAACAGGGAATCGAGCCCGGGACCCCTAGGCTCGTAGCTAGGTGCACTGACCACTACACCACGGGGCCGGTTTTTGAAACAAGTTTTTATGAATGAAAATGTCTTGAACATGCCACCAAATTTTAGTAACTGAGCAAGTATTGTAGTTCCACTCACTGCCTGGGTTAGTAGATTATTGGAATCTCACACAATTCATACCTACTAAAGAGTGGGTAAGTTACATTAGTATCATATAGTATGTATTCAAAATGTGCTGTACCCAGCGACGGTGGAACCATATTTGTGAAGGGGGAAAAGCGGGAGCATTAGAAAAAGCAAAAAAAAATCGTTCTACAAGTCAAAGGAGAGTCCGGGAGCTCAACCCCAATTATTAGAAAAAATTAGGATACCCTAAATCTATTTAAAGTGGCCCTCGCCATTAATTTCTTGAAAAACGGTAAAATTCAAGCACTTTTCCAGGGTATTTTACCCGATGCCCAAAATTCAAGAATTTTTCCAGGTTTTTCCGATTAATTTCCGTCTTATTTAAGCTGGGGTGGAAAAGATTTTAAGTTAAATGCTGTATTTTGGTAGTTTTTTTTTTGCAACAAAATATTTGTTAGCAATTTAGAAAACATTCAGTTAAGAACGAATAATTTATTCAAGAAGGTAAGATTTAAATTGTGTCGTTATATAAACAAAAAAATAATTATTTATTAACAAAAATAATTAAAACAATTGGTCCAAGATTCAGAAAACCAGTCAAGTAAAATTTATACAAATAATTAAAGTTAAAGTTTTCCTTGCTTATGGTGGCATCTTTGATAAAATAAATCATTGCTGACATCAGCGAATGAAGGAGTGAGACTTTATAGAAGCATGGAGTTTTAATCCCGGCAGAAAATAAAACAGCCATTACTGTTGAGAAGTGAAAAAGTAATAACCACAACGTAACGCACCCCTCTCCTCTGATGTAATCGTTCTCGGTAGTTATGTTGTTGTTTTTTATGTTCGGAAAATAACACAACTCTGTTCTATTGTCTTAAGGTCGGGATGTGTGGAACGCGAGCTAAGAGCAGTGTTTTTGCAGTTTTTATATAAAAACCTTTTTTTATATAAAATAAATAAAATATTGCTCCAGTAGAAACGTAGAGTTTAATTTTCTTTACATGATGACCTCAACATTTGATATCTGACACGACTCGTGAGTAAATTAGCATTAGATGAGCAACTTTTTAAATGAAGAGAGGAATATTTTAATTAAATTTCAGGACACCCTTGACAGATATTCAAGAATTGTTGAGGTGAATATGTGAATAGAATTAAACTCTTTATGTTTCTACTGAAGCAATATTTTGTTTATTTTGACCAGAAAAAGTTTTGATGAAAAAAAAAAACCTGCAAAAATACTGCCCTTAACTCGAGTTTCCTAGACTCCCACCTTAACTGGAACTATTTGTTTTGCATTTGTTCTCCGTTTACTGGGAGGTCGGGGTTCCAATCCTGGGCCAGTGTGTGTTTTAGCTTCTAGAGATGTGAGATGGAAAATTTTTACGTTTGATGGAATACTAGCCGATAAATTTTCACTTTTTTTTTTCCGAAAAAAATCTCTTTTGGAAAATGTTCTATTACTTTTGTTCCAGTAAATTTTTAGGAAAACAAAATTGAAAAATGTTCTAAAACAGATTTTTTTTAAATCGCATTTGTTTTAATAGAACAAATGCGACAGAGACGGCCCAAGTTAAATTTCTCCCAAGGACTTTAACACCGGTAACATTCATTATAAGACGAATTAGTTTAAAGCAGTAAAGACGATTCCCATTCTCTTGTCACATTCACGTATCGACTACAGTGTTTGGTGGTTGAGTGATTCATTAACGTGACGTTTTCTGTAGACTAGATATTATGTTTTTATTAGCACCGCGTCTTACTACCCGTTCGGGATATAGGCTTATGTACTAATTGCGCTTATGGTTTTATGGATGAGGAAGGTTATATTTATAGGAAATGTACCTGTATTTGCGTGAAGGGAGAGTGGAAAACCATTTTGGAAAAAAAACCTTCAGTACACTTGACCGAGATTCGAACATAGTCTGTTATAGTTTACCTGTGACAAAGTGGCCAGGGTGTGAATCTCGGCTGTGTGTAACGAGGGCTTTGAATTAAATGGTTTTCCACTCTCCCTCCACTCTAATCGTGATATATTCCCTCTAAATACCTCTACCTTCTTCCTACCCCCATAGCTTAGTTAAATATGCATAGTCCGGTTATGTTGTTAGACGGTGCAAATACATAATAATATAAAGAGAGCCATGAACAACAGACCTATTTTTACACCACGTGGACAGTAAAAATATACACATTTTCAACTATAAATTAAATTACCTCTTTTTATTATTTTACTATATTATTATATGTACATTAAAGCAGATTAAAGGAACTGTACCAGAATTTGTGCAAATGTGAATACACTTTCTCCATATTCTACCTTCCTTATTCCTTGATCCTTTGAGTAAACATGCGACTTGCCCGGACGGATATTATAAAGCTAAACACGCAATTATCATATATAATATATATATATATATATTTATCTATGCACCGCGTCGTACTACCCAGTCGATCTTTTCGCACCATAATGGTGTTGGAAGGAGAATATTAGATTAAATGTACCATCATTTACGTGGAGGAAGAATAAAGAAGCCATTTTGGGGAAAAACACACTACGTACGTCTAGGATTCGAATGTCGATTGACAACCTCTCCAGCATAAAAAATTAGACGAACTTTGCGAGAATAAGCCTAGGCGAGCTTCCTTGTCTTTCCACGACCTGTAATTTTTGTCAAACATAACATATCCTATTGGTCGGTAGTGTCACAGTACTAGAGATGAAGTTGAGGTGTCTATGTTTGGGTTTAAAAATGAGATAAAATGCCAGTTAATTAAAATGAACACTATAATCGCTCGTAGTCAAGCATGTCAGATATGGTTTATCCACGCAAAAATGTCTTATGCGAAGTAATGTTTAAAAACTATGAACACCATGAGATGTGCGTCAAGCTATTTTAAAAACCCAACCTCCTAAAGGCAAAAAATCACATATATAATGGTTCATAAATAATCCACCATTAATTTAGAATATATTTAAAACTTTACCACAATAGGATAAAAAGTAAATAAATAAATAAAAACAAACTGCTAGATGTAATTTTTGTGTGTAGCAATAAATATTTAATACATATAAAGTATTCAGTCAGTTCATATTTAATACATAGAAAGTATTAAGTAGTGAAATATTTATAGGTTCATCTAAAACAAATTATAAATTCAAATACAAAAAATTAAATACTTGCAGTTAAAAGGTTCCAAAATTTGATGTGTTTAATTTAAACAGTTAAAACTACTTTCAAAGGAAATAAAAAATCTTAAGATTAAAAAACCGTTAGAATCGGTTTTGTTGAGATTTTATTTGGGTTTTTTCTCCACCAAAAAAAGTTCCTACGCACGATTCCCCCTTTAAGTATAATAGCAGTGAGTTTCAAGAACAAGAGTCATCTAGAAGCCTTAGTATTATTTTTAGGATGCATTAATTATAAAATCTAGTAAAAATTTTTCCAGCCAAAGTTGAGCGAATATATTTTTTGTTTGTTGCTTCAAGTAAAAATAGCTTACCTTTAGTTTCCAATTGTCAGCTTTTATATTAAAAATACCAACAGTTTAATGCTTTTTAGCACAGAGTCTTCCTACCCATTCGGATATAAGTTTATATACTAATTACCCTAATGGTTTTAGGGATTAGGAAGGTTCTATTTAGAAGAAGTGTACCTGCATTTGTATGGAGAAAGGAAAATCATTTTGAACAAACAACCCTCAGTACACCCGACCGAGATTCGAACCTCGAGCTCCCTGCTAATGGCAGTCTAGCCCACTGCGAGAGTAACGCCTTAGACAATGCGGCCACCGAGGTTAGTCACACAATTTAACTAACACTATATTTATAATAAAAAGCTTGGCGTATAGCCCAAACGGGTAGTAAGACGCGGTGCTAGAATAAATAAATAACAAACTTAAAGAAAATTGGCCCAACCGTATCGGCGTAGATAAGCGCATACATCCATGCATAGGGCACATATACAAATCCGATTTAAAAACAATTAAGATAGTAGTATAGATTGTTTTATAACTTCAGATCTAATGGTCTTGTTTTAAATTTAAAAAAAGAACCCATACAAAAATAGCTTTAAATATAACTAACTTTAATAGATCTATTTTAAATATTGCTTTGTGAATAGGCACGAAACACACATATGTGCTATTTATTCACACTTGAATGATTTATTCCTCAACCTCAATGGTCTTGAAGTAAAATGCTCGCATCAGGAATCGAAAGTTTGTGGGTTCAAACCCAATCTGGGTGGACAGATTTATCTTGAGCGATATGAATCCCTAGCACAACTTCCTTCGGAGTGAAGGTAAAGCCGTAGGTCCCATGTCGATTGAAGCAAGTAAAAAGACTCTTAGAAGGTACCGGTATGTGGAAATACCTTTCCCGATAAAGTTGACAGATTCTTTCGCTCTCGCTCATAGAAAGTTTTCTTGTGCTGTCGGTTCAGAAAGCGCACGTTAAATACCTGCAATAAATAACATTTTTTTTGTCGGCATTGAATCAAACTTAACCACTGAAGCTCTTCTAAAATGGTTAGAAGGCCCAAAACCATGAGAATAACCACATGAGAACTGTGGTATTTTTTCTACCGTTAGAACGGCGCTTAAAAAACCAATATTAAGTAGAATATTTAATCTATAAATGTGTTTAAAAAAATATACTCCATACAGCGTGGCATTTAAACCTCTTAGTTAAAAACTAGCAAAAAAAAACCCCCAACAAAACACACACGACACTAACCTTTTTATTCATACTCGTATGAACTGTTCTTTAGTGTAAGAAGCCTTGACAGGAAGAAACCCGGCAGAAAAACACACGTGTGAAAGTGTGTGATGTCACGCACACAAAGAGTCACCCGCCCTTAACAGAGGTACGTGGACTACTACCGACTGAAAGGTACTGTATGATGATGCAAGCAGCCGCCCCGCGCCTAGCGGTGGTCCAGTAAACACCGACTAGAACAGAGAGACGGTTTGCGGCGGTTTACACCAGAATTGAACTGAAGGACTCGCCTGCGACCATGACGCGGTGGAGGACGTTGTGGGGGGCTGGAGTGCTGGCAGGGGGCGGGGGAATGTTAAGGTGTCACAGACGTAAGGAGGAGGGATCCTTCACCCAATACGATCTTCCATTATAGTTGTGTCCACTATCCTTTGTTTTTTTAAACAATGGAACAAAATATTTGATAGGTCGGTTGAAACAATCAAATTAGTCGATGTGAGAAAACCTTCTAATAGTTTGAAAAAATGCGGGGGCAGGGTGGTGACCGATGACAGTGTGGTCTGTCACTTGGGTCAGAGTCATGGACGTAGAAAAGTGGGGGTCTGGAGGGAGGGAGCATGTACACCCCCCTCCACACTGGAATTAATGGACTCCTAAAAGAGTGGGTTCCATATCTACGTGTAATAAACTTAAGTGAGGTATTTTAGGTATCTGGGGTAGTATATTATTCAACATTAAAACACACAAAACCTTGGTTGAAAATTATACAAGGGTGTGTAACATATCAAGTGTGCCACACTATTAAATCTTATCATTTTTTGTAATCAACTGTTACGTTTAGTTTGATAAATCTAACATATTAGTACACGACAGATATATCAATACACACACATAAAGATACATCCTGTATACGGTAGGAGTGTAAGTAACAGCTAGCAGAAGGTTCCTTATTGCAATCATTGGCTGAAAGTGACTAATGTCAACCTATTAAGAAATAGTTATTATTTGCTTAGTAATAGGGGAAAAGTGCCTAAAATGGCATACTCAGATAAAATGGCATAGGTGCATTTTCTCGCAAGTACTGCTATTTTTTTCAAATTGAGGGTATTGAGTTATTCCTTAGTTGGAATGATTGATACTCTGTAAATGGCTGACCTGTGCAGAAGGTGTATCTGAAGTCATTAAAGAAAAATTGAAAAGTTGCTTAGTAAAATATATTTTTTGTTATCTTTTATTGTTAACAAATACATTGAAGGGTAAATAGTTTTACTGTAAATATAATGAGTGTTACTGCAAGTGTAATATGCAGTATTTATGACGTAAAATCGACCATAAATTATTTCATATTCTTGGTACAATATTTTATTATTTAATAGTTAGCAATGTTGGGTAAAATGGCATACCACTGGTAAGGATAAAATGGCATAGTATGTCATTTGACCCTAGGTAGCTTCTTAGTTATTTAAATCAATCATTATCCTGCTAAAATAAATGTTTCTTACTGTAATTTGTTCACCAAATTATGTTTTTAATATTTGAAATAGTTACTTAAATTATTTTTAATATTAAATTCAAATATTTTGTGCGAAGATGGTTGTGACTTACGTCAGAAAGACACAAAGGCAGTCAAGAGCAAGCGATACAACGGGCTATTGATGTGGTAGATAATGGGGAAATGGGTTGGCTTTGGGCATCTAAACTGTTTGGAGTACCACAAACAACTTTAAGAAGGCGGGCCAGGAATAAAAACAGGTAGATTCAAGGTGTTAGCAAGGGTTTGGGTTGATTCAAGTCCACATTTGACCAAGAATCAGAACGTGAATTGGCTGGCTTTGCTAAGAGGGAAAAACATTTTGTGTGTGATATTTGCAAGCCATGATAACTACATATAAAACAACAAAAGTCATAATAGAAGGTTTAATTTGTATGTTTAATGTTTTTTCTGTGTAAGATTAAATGTATGCCATTTTACCCATACAGTGTGTATAAAATAGCACAGTGCTATATTTTGTATTTTAATTTTTTAACTATTAAATATATGTATTAGTGATGTTTTTTGGTGTTCATTTGAAAGATTATATGTCATAGTTTAAAAAAAGTTAGAAACAATTAATTTCAGAAGAATATTCTAGAAGAAATTTCAAAACTTAAAAATGGTATGTCATTTTAGGCACATTTCCCCTATTATATTATCAATACAAAGTATTATCAAATGATTATGATAATACTTTGAGTCAAGGTTCGTAATAAAAAAAACCTTCTGCTAGCTGTCACCACCGTAGATGAATTCAGCATACACACACATACACAAATACATACACTCACATACAGATAATACACATACATAAACATACCTTCATATAAAAGTTATATTTGACTTAATATTAGTTTTCAACCCACACATACACATATATACATGCAAACACATCCTCATCCATATATACTTAAATAACTATTATATATCTACTTATGCCTATTTAAATATTATATATAGATACACTTATAAATATTATATATTCTATATAAATATATAATTGTATATTTATAATTATATTTGACATATTGCTTTCACTTTATAGGGGACTCCCCATAGATCAATAACTACGCCCTTGATCAGAATTTCAGCCTAGGTTCCTTGGATTTGGATCCTTGTACAGAAACAACATGATATACTCACATCGGTGCTTACGAAACTCAGAAGAACAACATTAATATATGACGATTTTGACCTACAGCGCAAAACATAGAAAAAATTGGATTACAATGTTACAAAAACCATCATAAACAAATCGTTAAATCAAAAACTAGGTGTGATGCTATAAAATTATGATCTTGAAACCGAAATTTCACGGGGAAAAAAACCACGTAATTGTTATAGATAGCCCTAATGACCTCACTGTGTCGATGGGTCTATAAACTCTAATAATAATAATGTTATAGATTTGTAATTTATACTTTTTTAAACTAAACAAATTTTACTTTTTTATTTATCTGAAAGTTATTTGCCCATCAATAATTAAAAATAATTAAATATAAGTGTGTGGGCTAGGGCCATGCCAAGGAGGGGTTATGGGATTGAGGTCCCCGGCCCCTTCCCCCAAAAAACTTAATATTAATTCAATTTTTTTTATGCCTAGGCACTTATTGGAGTCTAATAGAGCTCACAGCATCTGCAAAACCAAATATGTTTTAAATTGACTTATGGGATTTTTAAAGTTAAAAGAGATATCCTTGTTAATCCCTGTTGGGGGACTTCTCCATGAGCCACTGTAGTTAAGTACCCCCCTTCCACCTTCCTTCTCACAGTTACCTGACATCCTAATCTGGTTACGGCCCTAGCTCGGGTGAAATGGGAAACGTTTAAGGTGGGGATGTTAAGGAAAGCGATAAAAGGTCAGTGTTTTTTGCAGTTTTCATAGCAAAACATTGTTTTGGTCAAAATAAATAAAATATTGCTTCAGTTGAAAAATAGATTTTAATTTTTTTCAGGTGGTTATATTAACAGTTGTTGAATATCTGTCAAGAGTGTCCTAGAATTAAATGACAACCTTTTCTCTTCGTTTAAAAAGTTTATCATCTAATTCCGCCATGTCCATGACAGATATTTCAAAACTGTTGAGGTCACCATGTGAAAAAAAATAAGCTAAATGTTTACACTGAAGCCCTATTTTAT
Organism: Timema bartmani; assembly: GCA_902151455.1. NCBI lineage: Eukaryota > Metazoa > Arthropoda > Insecta > Phasmatodea > Timematidae > Timema > Timema bartmani. The sequence goes on along the minus strand of CABFWB010000606.1, from coordinate 74,370 downwards.
TTATTTTTGCCCAAAATATATTTTTCTATAAAAATTGCAAAAACACTGACCTTTTCTCGCTTTCCTTACATCCCCACCTTAAAGGAACTTCAAAAGTTCTCATAATCTGACATTTGTCTTTTGAAAATATATTTATGCAGATCATTTCTTCAGCTGAACTCTAA